>PVKS010023865.1:0-31800 GCA_004027875.1 Aplodontia rufa | reverse complement strand
GTATATGATCTATTTTGGAGAAGGATCCATGTGCTGCTGAGAAGAAGTTATACTCTGCCAATTTGGGGTGGAATATTCTGTAGATGTCTATTAAGTCTGTTTGATTTATGGTGTTGTTTAGATTGGAGATCTCTTTATTGTTTCTTTGCTTTGATGATCTATTGGTGATAAAGGAGTGTTAAAGTCTGCCAGTACTATTGTGTTGAGGTCCACAAGTGGTTTTATATTTTGGAGTATTTTTTCCACATAGTTGGGAGCATTGCTGTTCAGAGAGTATATATTTACTATGGTTATTTCCTCCTGTTGTATTGTTCCTTTACTAAGATGTAGTGACCTTCTTTATCTCTTTTGATTAATTTGTGTTTGAAATCCCCTATGTCAGATATAAGAATTGCAACTCCAGCTTGTTTTCTTGGGCCATATGCCTGGTAGATTTTTTTCCATCCTTTCACCCTTAATTGGTGGGTGTCACTGGCTGTAAGGTGGGTTTCCTGTAAGCAGCTTGTTGTTGGATTTTGTTTTGTTTTTTTTTTAAAGAAAGAGAGGACAGAGAGAGAGGGAAAGAGAGAAGCAATCTTTATTTAGTTTTTCACATGACTTTCATTCCTCAGACGCTTGGTTGTGTACGTGGTGCTGGGGTTTGAACCCGGGTCCTTGCACTTGCCAGGCAAGCGTCGTAACCGCTGAGCCACTGCTCCAGCCCCTAGATTTTGTTTTTTGATCCAATCTGCTGGTCTGTGTCTTTTGATTGTTGCACTGAGACCATTCTCATTCAGTGTTAGAATTTTTATGTGGTTGTGGTTCATATTCATTGTGTTTTATTAGTAAATTCTGTGCTGCCTTAGTTGTCTGTTGATAGCCTGTGCCTTTATTGAATTCCTTCTGATTGTGGGTTTTGAGGAAGATGAGTGAGTACTTGTATCTGGAATTATCTTTGAGAATTCTTTGTAATGCTGACTTTCTGTTCATGAATGCTGTAAGTTTGTTCTTATCATGAAAAGTTATTATTTCCCCCTCAAATTTGAAGTGGAGTTTTGCTGGGTATAGTATTCTTGGCTGCATGTTGTGTCCATTCTGGCGTTGAAAGATCTCCTTCCAAGATCTTCCCACTTCCAGAGTCTGAACTGAAAAGTCAGATGTGATTCTGATTGGTTTGCCTCTGAATGTGATTTGGTGTTTCTCCCTTGTTGCTTTCAATATTCTTTCCTGGATTTCCCTGTTGTACATTTTGAATATGATGTACCTTGGTGAGCTTCTCATTTGATTAGGCCCATTGGGTGTCCTATAAGCTTCCTGGATGGGCATATCTGACTCTTATTTTTATATGGGCAAAAATTTTCTTTAGCAATTTCCTTGAGAATATTCCTTATCCCATTTGTTTGTTTCAATTTCTTCCTGTATCCCAATTAATCTTAAATTGTTTCTTCTCATTTCATCCCAGATATTTTTAAAATTCTGTTCGTGTTCTGTGAGTTTTTTTTCTTTTTTGTGATCCATGCACTCTAGCTTGCTCAGCCTGTCCTCATTGTCAGAAGTTCTTTCTTCAAGAGCTGAGATTCTGTTTTCTTTTTCTTTTTCTTTTTTTTTTTCAAGCGTAGTAGACAAGTTTTATTATAGAAAGCATGGAAAGTAAAGCATAGGGAAAAGAGCAGACTTCCCCCAGAGTGGGGGAAGGGGACAAAGCCCTAGAGAGATTCTGTTTTCTATAGAAGTTAGTCTATTATTAAATTCTTCCATGGTGCTTCTCATATCATTGACTGCAGATTTTAGCTCTGTTACTTCCTATTTGATTATGTCTATTTCTTTGATAATAGAGTTTTTCATCTCTTGAATCTTCTCACTTAGTCCCTTCATTATATATTCTTTTAGTTCATTGTTCCTTTTAGTAATCAGATCATTGATAATATTTTCAAGGTTTTCATCTAGACCCCTATCCGTGGCATCCTTTTGGGGGGAGTTTTGGGTTTGAGTTGAACTCTCCTTGTTTGATTCTTCATTTTGAAGAGCTTCCTGTGGATCTCTGAATTGAGATTTCCTGAGGGGGAAGCAGACAGTTCTCCAGGTGGTTTTTCTTTGCAAGTCAAACAGTCAGATGAGCCACCAACTCTTTGATGATCACCTTCTTCCAGATGCTGTTTCTGCCTAGGTCCTGATGTTGCCCTACCTTTTGGTTCCAGGCTCAAGGTTGCAAATCTGAACCTACCAAAATGGAGACCTACATTCCAGCAGGACTCAAACAGGCCCCAAAAGGAATGCGGGGTGTTGGTAGACCAGAGCTGCTCCAGGCAGGGAACCTCCCCTGGTTGGTCCTGAGCAGGGCTGCTCCAGACGAGGGTCCTACCGTGGGTGTCCTGAGTGCCTTCCGGTTGGACTCAACCAGGTCCAGCAGGAACATGGGGTGTCTGGTAGGTGGGGCTGCTCCAGGCCAGTAGGATTTATTTAAAGAAGGAGATCAGAGACTCCACAAGGCAGAGGGGCACCTGGAAGCAAGACACCATCTGATGTGTGGTAGGCCAGGGGTTATATTGGTCAGAGTCAATTTTTATCTTTCAAACAGTTTCTGTGCCTATAATTATATTCTACATTTATTAGAAACTAATTGTCTATTGTAGCTACTCTAAGCTATATATGTGAATTATCTGTTTAATTTTCATAATAATTTTATGATGGAAATTATTATTTTCACAATTTCACACAAAATTATATGAGGATAAAGTGAGAACACATAAAGCTGGTCTATGCTTAGGAAACTTTACTCAACAAATGAAGCAATTTCATTTGCAGTTTAATTTCAAGTAGAAAAGAAAGAAAGAGATGGAGAGTAAACCCAGAGATTAAAAGATATTTAAAGGACATTAATTAATTAAAGTGGACTTAATTTGGATTTCTAATTTGAATGATGAATTGAAAATAAATAAATAGATAATTGGCATTTGACTCTAATTAGATATTGATATTAAGTAATTATAAAACTGTAAATGTGATAAAATATCATGTTTTGTTTAAGAAGTATTTTTCCTTTAGAGAAAAATACTTATTGGAATATGAATAGATGAAATGTTATGACATCTGATATTTGTTTCAAAGAAATAATGAAAGAAGGAAGTGACTGGAGGAATGCATATGAGATAAGATCTTCCATGAGTTGACAATTATTGATGCTGATTAATGGATATTTTGAAATAATATACCTATATTTCTATACAGTTCACATTTTCCATAACGAAGTTTTCTTTAAAAATCTACTATAAAACTATAATATTTAAAATGCTGAGTTGACATTATGGAGAGATAGAGGAATTGATGGAACAGAAAAAAATACCTTAGAAAGAGATCCAAGCAAGATAAAGGAAAAATTAATGATAAATGTTAGAAAAATGATTATGTCATATAAGTTGTTAGAAAAACTGGGTTTTTTTCCATGAAAAAAAGAGGAACACTGTCACATTGCTGGTGGGACTGCAAACTGGTTCAGCCACTCTGGAAAGCAGTGTGGAGACATTGCAAAAAAATTAGGGCTGGAACCGCCTTATGACTCAGCTATCCCACTCCTGGGTATTTTTCCAAAAGAGTTAGAATCGGGATATTATAGAGATACAGCTTCATCAATGTTTATAGCAGCTCAATTTACTATAGCTAAATGATGGAACCATCTCAGATGCCCCTCGCTTGATGAGTGGATTCAAAAACTTTGGTACATACAATGGAATACTACTCGGCTATTAGAGAAAAATGATATATTATGGCATTTGAAGCCAAATGGATAGACATGGGAAAAATTATGTGAAGTGAAATATCCCAAACTCAGTGGCTCAAGGGCCAAATGTTTTCTTTCATTTGTGGAAGCTAGAACACAATTAGATTCAGTATAATAGATGACTAACCTAACAATTACCACAACATGTATGAATTTTTACACAAGCAGGGGAAAATTGCAATGATGCTGGGGGACATAGAGAGGGGGTCAGGAAGGGGGAAGGGAATAGTAATGATATCAAGGAGTTGGAGGGAGGGAGTATGAGGGAATCAACTCAGAGGGGAAACTTCGACTTCCATAAGAAGTCCAATTAACATGAGGGTTAAATAGGGGGAAATATGGAACCATGGGGAATCTAAGGAGGGAAACCATGGAATGGCATCAGCCTTGGCTTGCTCTGTCATTAAACATTTGTTCTTGATTGTTTGACAATGATTCCCTCCTAATTGTAAGACCATCTTTAATGAATTTAAAAAAAAAGAAAAAATCAAAATCAAGTTAGATATACCATTCACCAAAAACTAGGTACAAGTGCACTAAGGAATTAGAAAATTCAAACAAATGTTTATTTAATATCTGAATAAGAAATAACTAACCAAGTGCAAAACTATAAAAGAAGAGTGACATTTGTGAACACACAAAAATTTAAAATATTATTATAACAAAGATTATTGTAAAAATTATTTGCACATCACAAAACAAAAATTATACATAGCAAAATAACTGCCAAAAAGAAAACATTCTTAATACATTGAGCACTTAATCCAAATTGAAAATAAAAATAAAAATTCATTACAGAACATTGGCCAAAAAAATTCACAAAGAATAATTTTAAATTTGTTCTAAATAAGTTTTTTAAAAATCAATACTGCTGGGGTGTAGTTCAGTGGCCTAGAACATGTTTAGCCCTGGGTCCAATCATTAGCATACCCTGTCCCCCCAAAATTTAAACTCACAATATAATCAGGGAAGTAAGAAATGAAAAAGATTTTATTTTAGTATATCGAACTATCAAAATAATACTAATTCTGTTAAGATTACAATGAAACAGGAAATCACATTCAGTGCTAATGAAAGTGTAAATTTATCCAAAAGCCATTTGACAATATAGTATTCACCATTAAAAAAGTTTATGCCCTTTGACCCAGTAACTCCAAAATTAAATTCATCATCATAAGATAATCAGAAATGCAAGCAAAATTGTATATATAAGATAATACATATAGCACTATATATAATAGTGAAAAACTGGAAGTAACATAAATAACAACCACTGAAAACTGGTTAAATCACATTCACATGATGCAATTATTAAAATATATGTTCTAGCAAATATTTACCAACACTAAAAATGTTTATACTATATTAAGTTCATGCTCATACTGTACATTGTTCCATATTATACATAGGAAAAGACTAGAAAATAATCACCTAAATATTCATAAGATAAAAGACCAATTAAATCCATGTAAATATTATGGATAATTTTCAATAAAATGAAAAATACTTTAAAAATGGAACAGGAAATCTAAAATATGTTCAAATAAATGCAAAGCAAGATGGTAACCATATTCACAGTCTAGCTACACAGTGTCCATCTAAATATCCTGAGAGTCCACGTGGCCAAGGAAAAGGCCACGGGGAAGCAGTTATCCATGTTAGGAGCAGGGGAAGAGTCTAGAATCCAGGAGGTGAAATATTAAAGACAGAGAGAGGACCGTTGCTTAAGAACTGCCTAACCAGAAGACTCCTAAAAGACTTTTCTGAAAGGGCAAGAATTTGGGTCTCTGTTGGGTAAGTCTGAATCTGTCCCTGTTTGAAGAACAAAGGAATGCTGTGGATAAGACAAAGAAAGAAGAAAAAGAAGCCACCTAATAGTGCAGGTGGTCTCTGACAGGTATAGAAAGCAAGCTTTAAATAAAAGCCTTGAACTTCCTAGTGAGAAAAGGGAATTATTTATACCAAAACAGTTCAACAGCTTTCAAGTTCAGCCAAGTAAATGAGCACAGCTTAGGACAGGAATGAATCAGACCAGGCACCCCATGAAATAAACAGAACTGGCTCTGTGAGGCTGCGGACTCAAGGTTGTGGCCCTGGTGAACGTGGGGAGCCTCCTTTTTAATCAACAGAATAATTACTTAATACCCTTGCAGTACTGTTGTTGAGGGCCTAGTGAACATGACAGCCATGATTCTCTTGGGGCCAATCACCTAACAGAGGACATCAGCTTATTTTTTTTGTTTAATTATCTTAAACAGGATTCTGATCGTTTACTTTGGAGTCCGTCAGAAAGGAATGAGTTTAACCATGTTTTGCTCGACCTTTTCAAAGAAAGATGGAAACAAATATTTTTGTAAGTAAAGAATTGGTGCCTACTGCTCTCTTCCTCCCCCAGACTCGAGGCTGAATTGATTTTTCCCACCACATTGAAGTTCTTTCTCTACCACAGTCTTTTAAAATATATCTTTGACACACTGCACATTCAGAAGCTGCAGGAGGAGGTGGGTGGTTTGTTTACTCTTAGCAGCTTTTTAAGAGGTTTGTGGTAGGATAGGATCACATAAAGAACCATTCAACAAACAAATCAATAGATGAACTAAGAAAAGTCTGGTGGAGTAGAGGAAAGAGAAGGGGAGAGTGGAGGAGGGTAAGGAGGAAGGAAAGCAAGCAAGAGTTCAGGGTGGGAAGGGAAAAAAAGTATGTTCTGCACCAATCAGTAGAAGAAAGGGACCATGGGAGGGGGTGGCCAGGTGGGAGGGTGGGAAGGGAGAGTGCTCAAGTAGGGTATTGGCAAAAATATAGTGTTGTATTGTGTGCATGCATGATTATGTAACAGCAAATCCCATCATTATGTACCATTTTAATGCACCAATAAAAATTGGGGGGGCGTAAAGAGGCTTGTGGTATTACGGTTTGGGGAGTTTATTACTATATGCAATAATTACATACAATAGCTCTTCCATAATCATATCAGATAGTGATTTACCTTGAAGTGGACCATTTATTTATGTCTTCTTATTTATGTCATTCTTATGGAATGATTTTTCTAGTTTTCTATGCCCAACTATAAGCATCTATTGCAGACGTGACCTGAAGGCACCACAGTAATCTAATGACAGCCTGGCGGAACATGTCCTAGGACACCAGGAGGAGATGTGTCTGCACTCATGCCTTCAAGTCATTCAGATCCACCCCCTGCCCCTGGATGCCTATGGATTGTTCCTGCCCTACCACCCCCCATAACAGTTGCCTTTGATATTCATTCCTATTAACCTTTAGTGTCACAAAAACAAGTTTTATGGCCCATAACTGTTTTTCAGAAGTGCAGATGCATCCTTCTTGCTAAAGATTAGGTTGATTAAGTCAAGCTGATTGGAAATCCTCTATTCTGGTGAGAGCTGAGAGGTCAGAGTTGCCGAGTTGCCCTCTCAGCTCTCACCAAATTATTTCTTTTCTTTTTTGAGTGGTCATTTCATGCAGAAGTCTGTCCGAGCATCTTTAACTGTCCACAGCAAGCATCCTTAGTAAAGTGCCAGGAAAAGTCTGTCTTGCCTTAGATTTCCTGATCCACAGATGTCACTGAATTATCCCAGCGAAGGCTCAAGGACCTCCTCACTCACCTCCACCACCCAGAAACTTCTCCTTGGAAGTAAATGACATTAACCTAATCAACGGTTGACTCAAAGGTATAGAATATAAGGTTACACCTAACATTAAGAGCTGAAGTGGAGAAAATGGTAATATCAGAGTTTCAAAGCACAAGTACTCTTAAATCTTACTAAGAGCTCATTGTACAAAAAACAACCATAGAGGAAGGGGCCTTGTTTAGAAACAGCCTCATTTTCTGTGCCCAAGCAGATTTGAAACTACAATTAAATAAATATAGGCATTCAATGATTAATAGGGATTTCTGCCAGCAATTGGAGTTAGACCACCTCAAAGTCTACCACCAAGGGAATACTTCTTTTAATAAAAAGGCTTGTGTATGCATAACACCTAAAACTGTTTCCTCTGACTTCAATGAAGTATGAGCAGCTCTCTTGAAATGAGCATTCATAGTGAGCCAACTGTCCTCTATTGATTTATCAGCCACCCACACAAGTGAATCACATGCTAATTACAATCAAGAACAATAACTCTATATCAATTAATCAAATATAATGCACACAATGTTTCAGAAATGTCTGCAGAGAAGTTTCATTTTCTTCATGACAAATGTGAACACATAAGTAACTATAAATATCTCAGAAGCATTATCCCCAAGTTCAAAAATTCTAACCTACTTATGAACCCATACCATAATTCTGAGTCAAGATGTACAAAACATTAATATTCATCGTTTCCCTAAAGCCATAACACTCACAAGGAAAATGAAGTACAATAATGTTTTCTAACTTTCCAAGTCAGTTTCTATAAATATTCGTTCAGCAAGGATTTATTAAGCCAGGTGCTCTTGCAGATAATAGGGACAAAAGAGTTAACAAAACAAGCAGAAATTCTGGCACTCTTGAAACCTACAGTCAGCAGAGTTGAGGGGGGTGTTGTTTATGCAACTGATTGCAAGACAGCTTTTCCAGAATGCATTTGCTACTTAAAGTGCAAATCAAACAATACACAATGACCACGGCTGAAATCAGAAGGGTAGTGATTGCCAGATCCTTACCAAAATGGAGTCAGAGTTGTGGTAAAAAAAATGACGTGAACACCCCCAAGTTAGATATTCTTTTTTTTTTTTTTTGAGAGAGAGAGGAACAATGAGAGGAGAGAGAGAGAGAGAGAGAGAGAATCCATTTTTATTTAGTTTTTCATGTGGTTTTTTGTTGCTCAGACACTTAGTTGTGTACGTGGTGCTGGGGTTTGAACTTGCATACTCGCGCATGCTAGGCAAGTGCTGTAACCACTGAGCCACCGCTCCAGTCCCAAGTTAGATATTCTTAACATTAAGTAAATGTGTTCTTTCAACTTGGAGTTTTATTCAGGAGGGACTCGTCATAAGCAGGTGGAAGCTTGTACTGGATCTGAAACAGCAGAATTGCCGGTTCAAAAACAAGTACATTTTCAGGGGTTTAGAAGATAGTACAAAAGGCCCCCTTAGAAAGTCTGAGTCAATTTACCCTTTTACAGAAGTGCTTGATGCCCATTTCACCAACAGAGGCACCCACAGTGTTCTTTACTGGATCTTTTCCAGTATTTTTACTGGATCATGTTCATTGTAATAATTGAAAACAATGTTATCATCATTTGCATATAAAACAGACAAATGTTGTAGATAGACTTTAGCTATTTGAAGAATCAGACAAAAAAGTTGCTTAGCCTTTAAGATTTCTTTTCTTTTCTTTTTGGTCCCAGGGATTTAACCCAGGGGTGCTTAACCACTTAGCCACATCCCTAGCCCTTTTTATTTTTTATTTTGAGACAGGATCTTGCTAAGTTGCTTAGGATCTCACTAAGTTGCTGAGACTGACTTTGAACTTTGATCCTCCTACCTCAGCCTCCTAAGCTGCTGGGATTACAGACATGTGCCATCATTCCCAGCTGCTTTTAAGATTTCTAACATGAATCTCTTCATCATAGTCTTGGATCTTATAAGCTTGTGTTTGTTTGAGGAAGTGAAGCTCTTTGGATATGTTCTCTCTGGTTCATAATAGAAAGACCCCCTCTTCCCCCAAACAGGACAAGCATTTGATACCTGAGTTTCTAGACCATCCAATCTTGTTCCATTTTTCTTCTAGCCCTCCTTGGCAACTAAATTCATCAGGACTCATTCAGTTGCAAATGACAGAAAATAAACTCCATTTATTTTGTGCAAGGGCAAAGAGAATATATTAGCTCAAATAACTGCAAATCAACAAATAGGTTGTTGGTATGGCTGGATCCAGAAGCCATGATATCAATTCACTCTTTGATCTCTCTCTCCTTGCTCTTCTCTCCTTCCTTCCCTCCCTCTCCTTCCCTCACTTGTTCTTCATGCTTTCCTAGCAGCTTTCTCTGTTAGCTCTCCATAGAAATATTCCAAGGAGAACACTGAGCTGATTTTGGTGTCTGGTCGTCATCCCTGAACCAATAAATGTGCCCAGCTAAGCCATCTGCCAAGTCCTATGGGTATGATGTAGGGGTCGTGGAGACGGAAAAGGATGCTGCATGTTGATTAATAGTCTTCCTTGGACTGTGGAGTGGGGTGGAAAGAGTTCACCAAAGGAAGCAAAAGAAGATGTTAAGAAAACTTATTAGACAAACTATAGTTACAGTAGTAACTATAGTTTATTTGTTTGTTTGTTTTTAGTACCAGGGATTGAACCCAGGGGCACTTTACCACTGAGCCACATCCCCAGTCCTTTTTATTTTTTATTTTGAGACAGGGTCTTGCTAAATTGCTTAGGGCCTCACTAAATTGCTGAGGCTAGCTTTGAACTTGCAATCTTCTTGTCTCAGCCTCCCGAGCCACTGGGATTATAGGCCTGCACCACCTTGTCTTCTTATACCTTGTCAATTACACATACCACAAACCATGCCACCATGTTTCCCCTGGCATTTGCTTTTTTGACTGGTCACATCTTCATATGTCCCACTCAGCTTGAGCTATCTGCAGAGGCCAACCATCAGGGTAGCATCCCTTCCAGAGGAGCTTTCCCAGCTTCCTGACCAATGCCTCATCAGATACCTGCAGGAACTTTGAGGTAGCAATATGGGAGAAAGTTGGGAGAGGACTGCATCTGTGCAGGACTATGAGGCACTTAATTTAGCTATTCAAGCCAGGAGGGTGAAGGGAAGAGGGAAGTGAATAGAAGGAAGGGGGTAGAAAGAAATCAGCAGACTCTGAGCTTCCCTGCAGGTAGCTTGGCTTGCCTCTGGGAACAGGGACAGACCCACCCAGCAAGAGCCAGCTGGGCCTCTGCTCCCCACTGAGCCCAACCTGAGAGTGAAGCTTCTCAGCTTTCACTGCTGTCCTGGGACATAATCCTTCTCTCTGTACAGTCACAATGGTTGGGCAGGTTTCATTTTCATTATAAGAAATAGATTGAACTGGTCCTTGAATCGTCCTTGAAAAGAAATTTTCCTTTGTCATTTAACAGGATCTCTATTACTATTTTAGTTTTTATTTACTGTATTTGCTTGCCTTTATTTCATTACTATCTTGTCGATTTCTTTTTTCTTTTTCGCCTTATCATCCCTATCTTTCTAAACAAAAGACAAGAAAGCAGCACATCCTGGGTAAGTTCATACTCCAAAGGATGGATCTTGATCCCTTCTCGGCTTCCCCTTTCCTAGGCAGCCACGCATCCCCGCCCATCGGTCTCTTCTCCCCAGACTCTAGTGGACCTTTTAGCACCTTTCTGTCACTCACTCAAAAAAGAGTGATATTGTATCTACCAGGGCTGGGTTTCAAGTGTACACTTAAAGCGTACTCTTGGGAGATTCCCTCAGTAGTCAGAGTCACCTTTGACCTTAAAGACTCACTTCTGGAGGAGATCAATGATCTTATTATTTGTATCTTACAAATGTGCAAACTGAAATACACAGAGGCTAAAGGACTTATCTAAAAAAAATCATAAAACTAGTAGAGAGTTTTTACACCAGGGATTTCTTTAAATCCCCTGCTCCTTCTTTCCTTTCAAGAGAGTAGTCTCTTTAAATATGCAAATATACTGGGGGCAGGTTGCATATTTCTCTCCAGGTGTTTGTTCTGCCTGCTATTCTGACAGTGGATGAGCCTGTCTCCCTATCTAAGAGTGTATAACTTAAAACAGTTCTTAAGTCTCCAAGGGTTTTATCTAGAAATAAAATAATCCATGGTGACTTCCTCAAATTGCCCTTTAAGAAACATGTTAATGCATCAGTCAAGGAAACAATTTAAAGAATTAGTGTGCGAAAACTTAGATCAAGATCAACAGAAAGAGCACTGCGTTCAGAATTGATAGATATGGGCATCATTCTTCTACCATTGATGGGCTGTTTTTGGCATTTATTTCCACATCTCAAGTCCTCCACTGCAAAAAGAATTTAAATTATATTCTCTCTAATATCCCTTCTACTCCTAAAATTCTACAATCCAGATATATACTTTAAGTAACATAATTTATCTTTCATTTCCTTTTTTTGCCCCCAAGGAGAAACTATTATCATTATTTTCCCCTGGGATGTTGAAAAGACCCTTTTCTTCAGCTGGAGTCCTAATTGCCCTGTGAAAGATCCTTAACTGCAAATCCAGTTGGGTCTCCATCTTTTCTGGACTAGTTAAGACTATCCTGAGAAACAGAATAAGAAGTATACCCAGTTCTCAATTTATGATGGTTTAATTTATGAGTTTTCAGCTTTACAATGGGACTCTGTTTTTCACTCTCAGTATGATATTCAACAAATTATATGAGCTCTTCAATACTTTAGTATAAAATGTGTTTGTATTGGATAATTTTCCCCAACTGTAGACAAATGTAAGTGTTCTGAGCCTTCTTAAGGTGGGCTGGGCGAAGCTATGATGACATTGGGTAGGTTAGGCATACTAAATGCAGTTTTTACTTATACTCTCTACCTACCATAGCTTTATTGGGAAGTACACCATTGTAAGTTGAAGAGCATATGCATATAGATATATGAGGGGGTTTATTAGGGCAATTGGGTCATGGGATTATGAGGTCTGAAAGTTGGACAGCCAGTAAAACTACTAGTTTAATTCAGCCCAAGTCCTATGGTTTGGGGGGGGGTTCTTTTAATGTTTTGGCTTTTTGCTGTTGTTGTTTTAAGATAGAGGGACAGTGAGTAAGAGAGAGAGAGAGAAAGATGGAATCTATTTATTTTATTTAGTTTTTCATGTGGCTTTCATTGCTCAGACACTTCATTGTGTACATGGTACTGGGGTTTGAACCTGTGTACTCGCACATGCTAGGCAAGCACCCTAACTGTTAGGCCACCACTCCAGTCCCCCAAGTCCTATGTTTTAAGAACCAAGCTAGTTGGTGCCATTATTCCAAGGGTAGGGCCCAAGGTACAAGAAGTAGGAGGCTGCTGGTGTGAGCCTCAGATGAAGGCCCAAAAATCTGAAGCTCAGATGTCCAAGGGCAAAAGTTGGATGTCCTGGCTTAATGTGACAGAAAGGCCTTTTCTCCATCTTTTTCTCTGTGGGGCCTTTAGTGAATTGGAAGATGCACACCACATGGCTAAGGTCAGTCTTCTTTTTCAGTCTTCTGATCAAAGGCTAATGTCCTCTAGAAAACCTTCGCAGACACACCCAGAGATCAGGGTATTCTGGCTTTTTGGGCATATCCCTTTGCTCAGTTAATTTGACACAGAAACTTAGTCATCACACTTTCCATCCGTTGCCAATGCAGAGGTACTCCCTGCCTACCCCACCTCAAGTGCCCAGTCAGCTTGCTGTTCTTCCCAGGAGGGGAAGGGCTCTGGAGTCAGAGCACTCTGATCCTTTCATGCTTACAAGATTAATGTGCAATGGGAAGAAACAGGCCCTTCACCTAATCCTTCTACACTTGCCCGTCTTCATCTCCCTCAGGAATTCATGGAAAGATTAGAAAGAATCCCAAAGAAGCCCATGGCATCAGAGGAGATGCCCAGTAAGTGGCAGTTTTTCTTTTCTGACAACAGGACATTAATTTAGTGGGACTTTTTATATGTCCTTTCCTAACGACAGTATTATTTATTTAGAAGCTAGTTCTTGAGCCTCTCATATTCATCTGATAATTCTGTGTTGTGTTCTGAATATGTTTTGTTACCCAAAGCAGAGTTTTGGTCCTTGGGTAATGAAGGGTGGTGGGAACTGTAATGGGTAGGGCCTGGTAGGAAGTGATTGGGTAACAGCTGCCCTTGTGAGGGGATTAATGCTGGTCTCAGGGATTAAGTTTGGTCTTGCAAGAATGTATTAGTTCCTGTGAGAGCGGATTGTTATAGAAGAGTGAAGCCGAACCTTTCTCAGTCTCTTCCTTCCTATCGGGCCATGTGGTCTCTCTCTTCACATGTACCTGTTTCCCTTCCTACTTCTCTGCCATGTTGTGATGCAGCCAAGTGGGCTCTTAAATTCTAGAGCCATACTGCTTGGACTTTCCAGCAACCACAATCATGAGTTTAATAAGCCTCTTTTTTTATATGTTATCAGACCTCAGGTATTTTGTTATAGTAACACAAAACAAACTCAGATTCCATGTAACTTGCATTACACATTAAACATGACATGGAACAGTTAAATTGGTCCAGAATTTACTAGCTGTGTCCAAATGTGAATATACTTGTCTTCATCAAATATATACTCAACTGGAAAAAGAAAGCTACAATTTGTAAAACATACTTTTTGGCTTCTTTAGCTTAGGTTTTGATCAGAAAGATCAATTAATTGTAGATATAAAGTGAACTGAAGTGTGAGAGATGGATAACCTAGGGTCATAGGTGTCAATCTCCAAAGCTCTGAATGAGATCTCCTTATTCATATCTGCTGCCTGCCTCTCCCAAACCTATTGGCTTCTCATCTATCAAATACCTTTCCTATGAACTTAGTATTCCAAAATGGGGCACACAAACCCTTCCTTACTTTAGCAGGCCAGAATGGATGGGTCTTATGGTCAGTCCCTTCAGGACTCACCCTGCCTTCCACATGTGAAAGTGAGAGTGGCTATTCTGAGAAGCAAGTAGGTGGTACACGGTACTGAAGGAATCTCTTCCTGCCCAGTTACTCAAGCACATTTCAGTTCATCCATGGGCAACCCAGAATCCTTATATATACTATATCTTTGTCTGGAAGACCTGCCCCTCCTCCAACCTGTACACTCCAACTTAACCCCCGGATCTCAAGTTAGATGGTATCCCCTTCTGGAAGCCTGCCCTGACTCCTGAAGTCTGGGTCAGATCATGTGTGTGCTGCTCTAACACCCTGAGTTACACCTGTTAAGGTACTGTAATGCACAGTACTCTCTATTATACCTGTCTGTTAGCTGTATAGACCATCAGTGTCCAACTGAAATTTCTGCAGTGAATAAAATGTTCTATATCTGTTCTATGTCCAAAGTTGTACCTACCAGACACATGCCTACATGAGCCCTCACACAAACATACTCCAGCATCAGGGAGATTTTCTGATTGCAACGGGCAGAAACCAACTTATATAAAAAAGAAAAGAAAAAAAAACCTGGAAGGATAAGGGCTGGTTAACACTAAGGAAGAAAATTTGAACTTCAGAACAGACAGAAACTATGGTACCTTGGAGAATCTTGGTGGCAGGACCTAATAAGTAGTCCCTGGAGGAAGCTGCCCTTGGGTATGGGACGCAGTTGTTTCTTTGCAACACTTTCAGGATTCAGATCTAGGTAAAGAAGGGGTGTATTTGGCTGCTCCGACTTTGGACAGGGCAGGATAGGAAATTTGACTAAAAGCTAACCACATAAACCTAATGAGAGACAGTGTTTCCCTCTAAGCAAAATCAGAATGCTCTAACTAGAATAGATACTCACTGGCAAACCTGGGAGATGTCCATGATGATCTTCACTGAGACAAGAGCTCCATAGTGACATTCTTCCATAACTTTTTACTGCTCAATCATTTTTATTGCTCAGATGAGGTCTCATCATTTTGCCCAGGCTAACAACAAATTCCTGTGCTCAAATGATCTTCCTGTCCCTAATTGCTGGGACTATAGGTACACAGCATCATGACTAGCCCTGCTCTATCCTTATCTTACCTTACCTTACCCCTAACCTGGTCCACCCAAGAAAAAGACTTAAACATCCAGTCTAAGTACTAAGAACTATATTTCTTGTAGTTTATGACGTAGAAAGAAAACATGCCTATCAAGTCTTTAATGAACTTAGTTTTTTCTAGATCACTTATGGTTATAAATTAATTAAGATGCTAGCCACACTAAGTTAATTTCCATTAAAGGATCTTAAACCTCAGGAAGTGATGGCAGAATTTCAGTCACTGTGCAAATTTCAGTCACTGTGCATGCAAGGTAGAAGATCTGTAGGCAGACAGGCTCTTAGAAGTGTCCTTCAAACTAAGTACTTGACGTGCAAACAGGTTTCCCCCCAAATCTCACTTTCTTCATCTCATTCTATAGGGAAAATTCATATGCAACTATTTCTGCAAAGATAATAGCTGCAATTAAACTATTATATACACATGTACATATGTGATATGGCATACATCTCATGCACAGAAGAGTCTGCACTTTCTTTGGATATTTGTAATCTGATGGTGAAAATTGTTAGCTTTAGGTGTCATCATCAGGAGAGAGGGCTGAGACGTGTTAAGGGAACATCCAAAAACAAAGTGACATTTGAAAGACCAGAACTACCTTGCCAAGTCTTCACTTATCTGGCTGAAAAACCTGAGTTCTTGAACTATGGAGCCCTCAAAAATGGGAGAACAATACCCAAAATAAATAGTGCTTTGAGCCAAAAACTTCATTCTTGCATCAGCTCCCACCCAGGAATCTGCCCAAAGTAGTGGGCAGGTCATTCCCCTTAGAAAATGGTTCTTCACACGGTGACGAAGGAAATGGTTGACAATTAACAACCAATCTAGTTGCTGGCTTCACGGCCCCAGCGGAGAAGGAAAGGCCAGCAGATGCCAATCATAAAAACTCATCCCACCATCAGATTTGTTCCTACATTCCCTGAAAATAATCAAAGCCCAGCTGTTCAGTGTCTGGCTGGGTAGCTGGGCCTATCTTGCCCACCCACAATTGTCCCAGCTGTCATTTACGGCAGTCACTGCTCCTGAGAGATAGGAGTCCTGCTAAGTCAAACCCAAGGTTCATCCAGGAAATGCTTACCCTGTCTTTCTCGCACCAGCAGTGTTCTACTTGGCTTCCTCTGGCATTTTAGCACCTGAAAAGTTTCAAACATGAAATGCAATTCTCATTCAGGTTCTGAGAATCTTGATGGTCATTGCTGAATCTCACAGCACTGCAGGGAAAGCATCATGAAGACCAGTGGTCACTGCCTACTGTCCACAGGGGCCTACCATAAAAACTACCTATGTGGTGATAAAGATACAAACGATATGGTATTCAGAATTATAATGTGCAGGAAGACAAAAAGAAATAACATAGCAAGTGCATTATAAATGCCTCATAGGCTATAGAAACTTCAACAACAGAGACAGACATCACTCAGGGCTGACCATTCAGGGAAGGTGGGCAAATGCACAAAAGAATGAACATCGGAACATATTCTGCCATGGATGACCCAAGAGAACACACCGAGTGAAAGAAGTCAGTCACATAAAGCTGCATATTATATGATTCCTTTTATATGAAATATCCAAAATAAATAAATCCTTATGGGTGGAAAGTAAGTGAGTGGTTTTGGAGTGGAGAGTGATTTCTAATGAGTGTGAGTTTCTTTTAAGTGAGGTGGAAATGTTCTAGTTGGGGGAAATTGTATGGCATATGAAATATATTGGCAAAGCTACCTAAAAAGATTCTGAGGTTTGGAGTGTTTAAAATAAATATTTGCTAATTTGAGATATTTTATACAGTTTATTTCCTTATTCTAAAAGTCAACTGCTGAGAAAAAATCAAATCAATGATCACTCTGTTTCAGTTTTATCTATCTCCAGAGCTGGTGGAGGTCTATGGACCTGCCCCTCATCCTTGAGCTTCCTACAGCAAACTGCTGATTCCAGCCCCAATACTCACCGGCTCACTCTCAGTATCTTACCCAAGAAATCATGTGTCCATAATTCTCTGGGTCCTGAGAAAGAGTGACTCTCTGGACAAGGTCTCTGGCCACAAAAGCATTCACGTTGGTGAAAGGGAGGTGAGGAAGGTAGAGAGCTTGTCAGGCAACCCCATGGAATCCGAGGTGTGCCCAGTAGGGCGACATGCTCTGGGATGGTGTTACCTTCGTCTGGGTCATCCTCACTTGTCACCCAGTGCAATATGGATTTCAGCAGGGTGGAAACAAGAGGCAGCCGGAATGAAAGATCGTGTTTGGGTTCAACACAGAGCCCAGGGAAGGGTGTGAGGCTTTTTTCTTTCTTTCTTTCTTTTTTAAGAGAGAGGGACAGAGAGAGAGAGAGAAATAGAGAATCACTTTATTTAGTTTTTCATGTGGCTTTCATTGCTCTGAGACTTCGCTGTGTATGTGGTGCTGGGGTTTGAACTTGCATGCTTGTACATGCCAGGCAAGCACTGTAACCACCAAGCCACCACTCCAGCCCAGGGTGTGAGGCTTTGAAGTGGGTAAAAACTATCAAGGGACTGAGAGACAGGACAGCCATGGTGGCTGACTAAATCTTCTCAGGGTCATATCAGGCCCGAGAACTGGCCCTATCCATGGCCTCCATTTCCTTACTTCTAAAATAAATAGAATAATAGCCACACCTTGTGAGGAAAATTAAATGAAATAAAGTAAGCTTAGATACCTACCAGAATGCTTGTGAAAAGTACATATTTTATTTAGAAAACATTCCTTTATATATTAATTATAGTAAGATATTATTCAACTACACAATAATGAAGCCAATAGTTTCAACATTTTTCAAAAAAAAATGCAAGTGGACTTTTACTTTCATTTCCCATCTCCTGCTTAAAGTTATATTCAATTATTTTTAATGTGATCATCATCAGTGTATAATTACCTATATGCAAGTATACAATATTAATACCCTATTATAATATTAATAAATCAACTATCACATAGTTAAAATACTATAAAATTATTGCATAGCTACTATGTAATGATAGTATGATGCTATTATATAATATGAGAAACTAAATGAAGAAGACAGACCTCTTGCTCATCCAGGTAAGACCTCATAGTCCTGTGGGAATTCAGTTATCAGCCAGCGACTGCAAGCATTCTCCAAGCTAGGGACAAACGCTACACTGCAGGGAGTGCAGAATAATCTGATGACACTTCAGATAGGTGGTCAGGAAAAGGTCTGTGATGGCAGTGTCTGAGCTGAGCTCTGCTTGCTGAAAGTCAACTTTGTGATTATTACAGAAAGCCTTCCAGAAAGAGGGAACACAGGAGTGAAAACTTTGGGCTGACAGGAGTTTGAGTGTTTGGGGGATAAGGAAAATGTCCCTGGAGGATGATGTGATGATAAAAGAAGAGATAGCTGAGGGTCAGAATTTACTCTGAATACCAGGAGTCAGTTCATTCCAGAAAAGCAGACTATGTAGGTAGAGTTGTAGGTAAGTTGGTTAATTTGATGGTGGAAACATGGAGAATCCAAAATAAGCAAAGTTGCCCTGTGAAAGTGAGCAGAAAAATTAAGAGTCCTCTCAGGAGCAGTCACACGGGTCATATGACCTACTTCTCCTTCTCCACTGGAGTCTAAAACTCCACCCGACTCAGCTCTTGATTTTGATCTTGAAATCTGTACATTTATTTTTCTTTTAACTTTAAAGACCCTCAAATTTACAGGGAGCCTTAAGCTACATAGTTTTCTCTTTCGGACTTGACAGAATCTTGCAATCTTTTGTGTTCTTTTGAAGACGTAACTCTTGTCAATATTTAAAATACTCTCCCACTGAACTTTGGATACCACACATGGTTTTATCTGACTTTGTATTAACTTATAAAGTCATTTTCCTGACAAGTAAAAAGAGGGAGAAAAAAGGACAAAGAAGTTGATGGTATGCATGCACAAGTTGAGAGACACTGCTGCCTGGGTTTGAGTCCAGCTTTGCCTTGCACGGGTTATTTAACCTCTGTGCCTCATTTTTCCTTTCTGAAAAATGGGGTCAGTATAGTAGTACCTAGTCAACAGAGTTGCAGTGATTATTGAATGGGTGTACACATGACTCCACTACCTGTTGGCACCACTCCAAATCTTTTGAGAGACTTTCCTGGCTCAAGTTCTGCTGGAGGGACCAGATTCCTCCAGGAGCTGACCAGCTTCCCCTAAGAACTACTTGACAATGCCTGATTTCTATCCCCTTGCATTCCTACTGCTTCCTGCCACAGTAGAGGTCACCCATGGGAATCCACTCTGAACTCTAGGTGAGGTCATCTAGAAGTGCAGGAGAATTAAAGCCATGAGCCCACCCTTGCCCTGTGAGGAATATGAGTTGTGGATATATATGCCCCACTTCCTCCACTTCCCCTTGGGAGGATAGGTCTGAGAAGCATTTCTTCACCACCACCACCACCACCACCCCATTTTTTTTTTTTTTTAAGAAGAGGGACAGTGAGAGAGAATCAATTTTATTTGGTTTTTCATGTGACTTCCGTTGCTCTGGCACTTCATTGTGTACATGAAGTTCAAACTCTGGTCCTCACTCATGCAAGGCAAGAGCTGTAACCACTGAGCCACTCCAGCCCCTGAGAAGCATTTCCTAAGGTTTCCTGCCACACTCCGCTGGCAAGGATAAGCATCCTTGCGCTGGCTTTCCCTCCCTCTCTGTTTCATTGGCTCTTGCCTCTCGCACCTACTCCCTGGGATCATTTCTCACATAAACTCCCTAAATGCAGGTCTTTGGCCCGCATTCAGTCTTGGAGGAACTGAAGACTTCATGTAAAGTGCTTAGCACAGTGCCCATTGGAAGCTCTCTGTAGGCGCTAGCTATTATTCTTTCACAAAGGAGTGATTACCATGATGAGTCATGAAATGTAGGCGGGGTTAGGTCGGAAGTGAGGAAATGATAGGGATGGTAGAATGTGAAAAATGGAGGTCGCATAAGGTCTTGGTATACAAGTAGAGGTAAGGGACCAAGCGAGCTAAAAGAAGGTGGTCAGAAGTGAGACTTGAAATCAGTGTATCAAGATGGTGGAGTTACCGATAGTATTGATAGTTAAAGGTTAAAATCTTGAAGTTAAAGGTTAAGGTGAAGAACAAGAGGAAGATCATGAGTTCAGTTTGAGTTTAAGGAATCTGTGAAACACCAAAGCGGATCCACTAAGCAAAGTTGGATATGTGGATTTGTATCCCAAAGAGAAGTCTGGGCTTGAAATATAATTTGGGGAGTCAGATTTTAAGAAATAAAGACTTAGGACTGAATGAATTTATCCAAGGAGGGTAGTTCAAAAAGGGTCTAGGACAAAGACCTGAGAATCTTCAACTTTTCGATGATTGGGAAAGGGTGGTGAAAAACACTGAGAAGTGTTTTCCAGGTAGGTCTCAATTGATATTTGTCTAGGAAAAGGAACATCACCTTAGATATTTGAAATAGAAAGAAGTGAATTCACAAATCTACTAAAATCCATTTGTAATTAAAAAGTTGATTAAAAATATGAAGTACAAAAAGTTATCACATTTACTGCTATCTTTCAGAAAATTAGGAAATTGCCAAAACTCTTGCAGTGAATATTCCTAGAAATCAAGTGAGCTGAAAATGAGAGCAAAAAGAATTTTGGAGGTGCCCATAAACCTCCTATGTGCAGAAGAGAAAGTGAATTGTTCCTCATCTGCCTCCCAAGTCTACATGAATGCCTCCATTGGTGGACCTAAAATGGAACCTACTGGCAAAGGATGTCGGGAAATGTCATTGCCAAGACTTACAGCCCCTGGAATAGAGAGGAACACATAGAATGGGGCAGGGTTGGAAGTTGGATGCCAAATAAAATCAAAATTTCAATAGCAATAAAAATAATAACCATATCCACCCTATGAAAGAGAGCAAGTACCTATAATGTGAAAAAAGGCATGTTTTAGCAAGTGACTTTGACTCCTGTAGGATCTCATGAGTGCCCATGCTCATGTATCCAACCCCTTATTGCTTTTAATACTAAAACCAATTTCTAATCTTAAAAAAACCTACCTCTCTAGCAACTATTTTCCAATTCTTTTTTTTTTTTTTTTTTTTTTTTTAAAGAGAGAGGGACAGCGAGAGAGACAGAGTAAGAGAGAAACAACTTTATTTAGTTTTTCACATGGCCTTCGTTGCTCCAATACTTAGTTTTGTACGTGGTGCTGGGGTTTGAACCCGGGTCCTCATGCTTGCCAGGCAAGCGCCGAAACCCCTGAGCCACCGCTCCAGCCCCTATTTTCCAATTCTTTTGCAGTTCTGCCTCCTCCTTGTACAACCTCATTCTAATATTTTCCAGAAAAATGAAAAGAAGGACAAAAGAAATTAATCCAGGCTCATCTCAATCCAACTATCATGTTCTTTTCATTACACTAATCTTTTATATGTATAGGAAAAAAGATTATTCAAGGAGAAAAAGAGAAAAAACAAAATAGAACAGCATCATGAAAACAGAAAATAGAGAATGAGGAAGAAAAGAGTCAATCCTTCCTCATCTCTCCACCCCAAAATTGCTTCTCGTTTCTGTTCTTGTTCGATGGTGCCATGATCACCAGGCATCACCTTCCAAGCTCTGTCCATTCTCCCTTCTTCTTTAAACTTTCCCTGTCTTTCCTTCCCCGTTGCCTTCTGCTCAGTCCAGGTCTTCATCATTCCTTCTCGGAATGAGTACAACTTCTTTCCTTCCTTCCAGTCTTGCTCCCATCCAGTTCATCCTTCACACTGCTGCCAGACTGACATTTCCAAAGCAGAAAATTGAGCCTCTTATCTTTCATAAGATCCTTATCACCTTTTGTACTGTTCATCATACCGTCCCTTGGATGACCCTCTTGGGTCTAGTATACCAACTTACTTACTATGCACATGTGCCCAATCTTGGCCACTCATTTCCTACACTCATCTGCCTCTCTGAAGAGAAATTACTCAAGTGAATGTTTATATAATGAGCAGCTGAGAAGTTTGCCTAAGAGAAAAAGAAAGCATGAACAGTAATGTTCTGAGGTGTCATGATTATACTATAGTACCATATCACCTAATACGAGAAGGATTGGGTATGGACTGGCCAACTCAAACTCATCCTTTAATATTCAGCTCAAAGGCCCCCTCGGTTCTCTTACATAAAGGTCCTTGCTCCTTCCTCTAGACATATTTTTGTGTTTCTATAAGAAGGCCTCTTTTTACCTTATTTTGTTATGGTCTAAGGATCAGCATTCTTAGTGAAACTGAAGGCTTCTGGTAGAAAAAGATGGCTCCTCCCTCATCTCCCATCCCCACACAGCTCATGGTACCTGGAACCTGCAAACCTAGCAAACATGCATCACAGGATTAAATGAGCAAGTTATATAAACAGCCAGGGTCATAAAGCCACCTAAAATAAGGAAGCAAATGGGAATGAGCATCTGGCAGCCTGTGCACGCAGGACACGACCTAGACTTCCTCTGCTCCAAAAGTGACGCTCACATTTTGAATCATTGCAGGAGCAAAAGGAAGAAAAGGAAAATATATCCAGAAGGGCAAAGTAAGAGTTTTCCTTTCTTGAGGCTCTCACCAGGTGACTAGTTTCCTGGCTATGATTAGATGAGCATCTTCCATCTCAGGACACGGCTGCTACATCCAGGGGATTGTATTCGCCTTTTAGTTATGACATATGAAAACAGACCTCTAAGCAAAATAACATGTTCACAAAATCCAAAACAAAATCAGCACAGCTCAAGTTGCAAACCAATTAATTTGTCCCATGTTTGCTGGCTTGTTCGGAAGGCCCCTTGCAGGCACACTACATAGGTATTTCCAGAGCCATAGATCATGCCAATTTGGAAAACTTGCAATCACCCAAAGTGTTAAACTCTAAAATTAGTCATGATCTAATTTTAGAAAAGGAGAGGATTTCTGGACCCCACACCTCCCCAAAGTGTACTAGAAACACCCTTCTGCCATGTTAACTCGGCACAGGGATGGTGCACGTAAACTGTTTAACATTACGACCAGCATTTTCAGCCCTATAGACTAAACTTTGGAGAGAAAAAAAAAATGAATGCTAAATATTTGCTGTCAACTCTGGCACTCTGAGTTGGAGATGAGTCTCTTTCCCACAAAAAATAGAAATATAAACAAACCTCTTAGTCCTTGGTCTTTATACAGACTGATCACACATGTGAGCATGCACACACACACACACACACCCTCCTACACATACACATACATACATATATAAATACTCCACACAATTATTGTTAGTAGGACACAGTAAGGATAATTAAACTTGAAAATCTGATCAAAGCAGAAAAAGGGCCACATGAGCCTTTAGGACCCTTCTGTATCCAAATGGAACTTTTATTTCTATGCTTCCACCACATCCAGCAACAAATACAATTATACACAATGCCATAAGCAGCACTGTTTTTGAGATCTTTTCCTTCTCGTTGAAGAAGATATGGGACCAATTTCTTTTTTAAGCAAGTTAAATTATCCAGTTACCACCTCATGTGACAATCATTCAGCCTTTTGGAGTCTTTGCCATACTGATCAATAAAAACTATAATTTTCTTAGTAAAGGATAATGACTACTACAGGAATTCAATAAATGTTCATGAATAAATGAATACACAAACAAACAAATGAGTAGGAATTGTCAACTGTAAAGATAAAGATGACAGATTTCATTACAACACAGTGGTATTATTATGGACTTTCCTTAGCTGGCACACAAACAAGGGAATCATGATAAAAAGCATAATTACACACCTGCCACAAATTTGCAAGGTTTTGTGGGAAATGTTATTTGGCTCTTCCAAGTCTTCTATGATGTGGGAAAAGTATTTTTCTCTTTGTATCTCACAAGGATGTTGTAAATCATCATGTAATTTCTTGTGTGTTTTATTTCATTCTATAGCTTAAAGCCTACAAGTTAAACCCTCAGTTCACAGGTAATAGCAGTCCTAGAGGGCCCTTCTTACATGTTGGACAACAGCTCAAAGTTTCTAACTGTGATCTTGGTCTCCATAGGCAACCAGTGCAGAGCCCCAGGATTCTCTCTGAAAGACTACATAGTCTCAGAACTGACCTGTCCTTGGGCTGTAAGCCCAGAAGTCGAAAATTCCATAGTTCACCATTGCAAGGACCTTAGAAAGGCATGATCTCATCTCTAAATGAGACCTTTATTTAGAGTGTGTGATCTGGATTACATTCCAACTCTAATGTGTGTGATCTGGATTACCTGGGGATCTGGTTTTAATGCAGATTTGGATTCAGTAGGTCAAGGATGGGGCCTGAGATGCTGGTTTGCTAATAAGTGACCAGATGCTGATAATGCCACTGGTTCATGAAGGGACCACCTTGTAGCAGCAATGGTCTAGAGTCTCTGGAGCCACAATGGCACCTCCTATCCATGTCTCAGACTGGCCAACCAATGCCAGCCAGTGCCAGCCTTTCAAAGCACAGTATCTGGAGTGAATCAGACATGAATTGGAATCCAGATATTGATACTCAGGAGCTTTGTGACCTTGAGCCAATTATTCTCTAAGTCTCAGTTTCTCCATCTATAAAATAAAGGATGATGATACCTTCTTAATAGAACTATTGTGAAGATTAAATCTAGTCAAACAAATCTAAATTTTAAATCCAACTCTCATCTTAATTCTTATTAACTGTGAGATATTAGGAAAATTGCCCAAGCACCTAGTCTCAGTTTTCTTATCTGAAAATGGAAATATTAATAATAAATTTGTAAAGTTGTTTTGAAGATTAAGTAAAATAATTCAGTGTTCCCAATGTGGAACAAAACTGAGGTTCACACTTATTTTAAAACATTATTGAATGTGGGAGTACAGTGAAAAGAGGTTGTACAGCTAAAATACTCAAAGAAAGTATTTGGAGAAAGGCAAATCTTATTTGAATCTTGAAAGTCTGCTAGGATGTGCAGAGTGGGCAAGAACATTGCTGTTTTACAGGTAAGACAGGTCCCTGAATATAATTCTCCCCGTTCTTCACCTGAAAAACTCTTCTTCACTCTTTAGGTCTCAGTTTAGATGTTATTAACTGAAGGAAACCTGTCCTGTCCCTATGCCATGTTAGTTCCTGTGCTATATTTTATTACAGTACTTGGTACCTACTACCATAATTAAGGAATTGGTCTCCTCCTCCATTCTCTAAGGTCCCTAAGGCAGGGACTCTGGCTTTCATGTTGTATTTCTAGAGCTAGCCCAACATTCAAAAATATTTTAGGCAGTCTGTTAACATATTTTGCATGCTTTATTTTTTAATTTTTAATTTAACTTTTTTTTTTTTGGCAGTGTTGGGGGTTGAACCCATGCCCTTGAGCATGCTAGGCAAGTACTCTATCCCCAGACCTCTGCTCAGACTGGACTCCAATTTGCAATCCTCCTGTCTCAGTCTTTCAAGTAGCTGGAGTTACAGGCATGTGCCACCATGTCTGGCTGATTTTTTTTTCATAACTGAATGAAATAGAAATTGGAACTCAAATGATTGGTCTTATAAATATTTTTTTAAAGAGAGAGGGACAGTGTGTGTGTGTGTGTGTGTGTGTGTGAGAGAGAGAGAGAGAGAGAGAGAGAGAGAGAGAGAGAAACAATTTTTTATTTAGTTTTTCATGCAGCTTTCATTGCTCTGAGACTTCACTGTGTACGTGGTGCTGGGGTTTGAACTTGTGTACTTGCGGATGCCAGGCAAGTGCCGTAACCGCTGAGCCACCACTCCAGCCCAGGTCTTATAAATATTTTTGAAGTGAGATATGATGTCTCTCTAAAAACAACACATTGAAGATCAGAATTTCCACAGTTTCAATCAACAAGAATAACAGATGAGCTCCAGCCCTTTAGTCCTTGCAGAGATGGGAGGACACAGGCATGAAGAAGTCATGGGCCAGTGGACCTCACCTCCCAAACTGGCAGAATGATTAATGCACCAGTGAACATCAATGGTGGGATAAGCATTGTAGCTGGGGTACAAATGAGTTACTCCTGAAGCACAGATAAAGCAGCAATTTCTTCTTCAGGAAAAGAGCTGGATAAAAGCAGAGGAGAGCAACCAAGAAGAGGGCAGTTGAGCTGGACCATAAAGGATGAGCAGGAATTGGCTTAGCAAACTTGAGATGGAAGAACATTTATCTCATCTATGCTCTGGAATACAGATTCTGAAACCAAGCTGTGCCACTTGCTATTCCTGGATCCTTACATAAGTTACACTGTGGCACTTCAGTTCCTCATCCAAAACCAGCATCAGTAACAGAAAGTATTCTGTTAGGTTTTTCATGAGAAATAAATAAATAAATGTACATTAAATGTTTAGAGGAGCATGGCACTTAGTAAGGGTTATAATAAATGTTGCTATTATTGTTATATGTCATTATAGCCAAAATTATTTTGCTAATCAAAAATTGGCTTATACTTGCAATG
Organism: Aplodontia rufa; assembly: GCA_004027875.1. NCBI lineage: Eukaryota > Metazoa > Chordata > Mammalia > Rodentia > Aplodontiidae > Aplodontia > Aplodontia rufa. The sequence continues at coordinate 4,934 of PVKS010023865.1, read as the reverse complement.
GGTTCAAGTCCACTTCGGTGCCTGGACACACCAGGTGAAAAACCATTGATCTAAAAAGAATGGAGTGGAGAGAAACAAACTTCTTCTTGAGCGTGTGCTTTGATTACTACTGAGAGTGCCTGAGACACTGGACTCCAGCTCCTTCACTCTGCTGAAGCAGACTATGACCAGTGATTCTCCAGGGAGTTTATAGGACTTCAGTCCCAGACTGGAGCTGCATCGTTGGTCCTTCTTCTGAGGATCCAGCACCTTGGACTAAGTACTTATGAGTTCCTCTGGCTCTCCAACATGCAAATGGCCATTGTGGAACTAACTATCCACCTTCTTGACCCTGATGCAGGTGTGTGTTTTCAGCAAGGACAAGTTGAAAAAGTTTCTCAACCCATATTTCAACTTCAAGTCAAATGAGCACATAATGAAGGAACAATGGGGTTCATAAGATTATCTGGCAGCAGAATGCATCCACCTGCCCACCTTTGGCTTTGGTAAGAATCACACTGAACAGCTAGTTTTTGGTGCCTTAACTCACATCTGGATCCAACTACTGTCATTGGACCAGTCCCTCAAAACATGTTAAGACATTCATCTCTACTTGCTCAATCAGGTATCAAATAAATATTCATTGAAGGCTGGTGAAGGCAGACTGTGATTCTAAATTCTGAGCACACATGCTCCTGGACTTCAAAGGGGCCATGTTTCAATAAACTCATCATAAACTGCAAATATTCCTCCCATTACACATCACAAGGGTCATGTGGTACAGCAGTTAGCAACATCACCAAAGCTCAATAGATGTTTCAGATGGTCCTTCATGAACAAAAGGCAACTGAACAAGAAGTGATCTTAGATGACTCACAGAGAAAATGAATGCTTCTTGGGTCCTTGAAGAAGAAGAGTGACTGACAAGAATTCTTCTGGACCAAACTTTAGACAGGCTCCTCTGAATTCTCTTCTCAACTAAGCTTTAACCTTAGGACTTCTGTGTTCTCTGCATTATGCCATTGTCAGTTTAGAGAGATCTCTTCACCCTCTATACCTATGCATCCTTAATGTCTGACCATCCTCAATATCTGATAAAATTCTTTATCCACTACCCTTGGCATCTAATCACTCTGGCCTGCCTTCAGCAGAATCCCATTAGGTTTGATTAATCAGAATCCACCTACCCCTACCCAGAAAAAAAGGCAAGGGATCGGGGACAGAAGGAGGGAGGTAGAGGGATGTGTTGGGGGGGCGGATATTGAGCAAATTGTATTGCTGAATTTAGGGAATTGCGTGCATTTAGGGATATGTAACACCCAATCCCAACATTATGTAAAACTATAATGCACTAATAAAAATAAATTTTTAAAAAATCTACCTACCCCTGATGTTTCTTTCCTTTTAGTAATTTTCCATCCACAGACCCCCCCACCCTGCTCCTTGTCTATAATTCCCCACGTCTGTGCTGTATTTGATTTTAGCACAGTCTTGTACCAAGGACCCATTTCCCATATTGCAATCATTTCTAAATAAAATCTGTTTTTAATCACTAAAATTAAAAAATAAAACAAACAGAATGGAATGAAGACACAATGGTTGAAGTCAAATACATTAGATATTAGCTGGCTGCACTAATCCAAATAAACAGCAGTGCTGCTCATATACTGCAAACAGAGCATTCAGCCCATGCCAGAGCTCTGGGATGTTGTATCAGGGACTGCTGGTTTAATGCTGCGTACAAGAAGAGAGGTCTGAAATCTGTTATCCATATTTAAGTGCTAGTGCCAATCAAGTGAGTATTCCTCCTCAGAACGCTTCTTTTAATGGCTATTTTTTGCTTCACAATCTTTAAGGCAGGAAGCTGGCTTAACACATCAAAGCAGAATCATTCATTCTGTATGCATTGCTCCAGAGTAATCTTCTCCATCAATATTTCATGAAACAGACTCCCTGGAACGAGCGAGCGCAGACTGAAGGTCAGAGAGGGTGAGTCACTGCTGATGTTAGAAGGCTCATCTGAAACCCACCACTGTCTCATTCAGAGGCTGTCTACAACTGAGACAAAGGATTCTACACCTGACGGCAGTGCTTGAGAGAAAGAATTCTAGGGAGACAGCTACTTCACAAACAAACAAAAGCTCTGTAGCGTCTTAAGCCAGTTTCCACTCTATACATTGTTCCTTTTGTTACTCAGCTCCTGATTTCCTCTCTATTTCCACTTGATTAATTGTCAAATGATTCCCAGTCATAAGGCAATTTGGTCACATGATAATGCGGTCCCTGATTGCTGCATACTTCCTTCCTCCTGCGAAAATTGCCCCAACTTGACAGAATAATTTTGGTAAAAATTTTAGAATCTATGACAACTTCCATCTCAGCTATAGTTTTGTCTTTTCTGAAATAAAAACAATAGAACCTCGTTAGAGATAAACTGAAGAAGGACCTATCCCACCCTTCCCTCAGTCGTTCTCAAGGGCTCCTAGGACCAGTCAGTTTCCTTTGTAGAACATTTAGCTACAGAGCCTTACACATCCATTTTCATCTGATTAGATTGCAACCCTTTGTTCAGATAGTCCTCAAATCAAAACTACATTGTGTTTCAAATGCCTGAATAAATATCTTGTTTTAATTTTTGTTAATAAGTTAGAGCTCTGAGGCAGAACATCATGGCAGAAGACAGTAGAGGAAACAGGCTCAGGGCATTGCAATCAGGAAGCAGAGAGAAATACTCTGCTGGCCAGATTCAAAATATACACCCATCCTCAGGGACCCACCTCCAACTACACCCTACCTGTGTTCAGTTACCACCCAGTTAATCCTTCTCTAGGGTTTAATTCACTGCTTGGGTCAAGGCTCTCATTACCCAATCATTTCACCTCTAAGCCCTCTTGCATTATCTCACATATAAGATTTTGGGGAACACCTAATAGCTAAACAATAACACCCCTATTGCCTCCACAATAAAATACAAATTCCTTAGCTTTCTGACAAGCTGGTCCTTTATCCAGCCTCACCTTCCTACCACATCCACCATGCTGCAGACCCACTGTGCACATTCTTCATTTCCTGCTATGTGCATTCTGGCTCCTCTCCCTAGGATATTTTTTCTTTCCTTCTTCACCTGGCAGATCCCTCTCCTCCTTAAAGACAAAACTCTGTCATTACCAACTTCCTTAAATGCTGTATCTTCAGGGTTTCCAAATCTTCTTGTTCATACATCTCAAGAGTACGCATTAAATTATTGTATAATAATTTTTCCTCCCTTGGCTATCTCTCTTGGGATAAAGAATAAGCATCTCATGAGCAAACACATCATCTTTTTGGTCTTTGTAGTTTCAGAACTGAGCTGAGTGCCTTACCCCATTGGACATTTGACATGTTTGGTACACAATTTCTTGCTGCCCATATCACTCATAGAAAGAAAATCCAAACATTTATATATTCTACTCCACTCTAAGGCAAATACAACTCTGGTCAAGGAAAGAGCTCCTTTGATTAAGTCCTTGTTAACAGGGCTGAAAGCCTATATGAATAGACATTAAACAACAGATCCAAGTAAGAAAACATAGGTTTCAATTCCATCATTCATAGTTGATTAATCTTGAGCAAATGAGCCCCCAGGTTTCAGTCTCTTCATCTGGAGAATGGGATGAAATAATAGCTGCACTGTTATCATCGATGGTTATTGAGATGATATGAGGTGTTCTACGTCATCGGTGAGATTATTAATGGATCCTGTCCCATTCAGTCTGTTTGATTGTATTATTAGATATTAAACAGTAATAGAAATGATAAAGTATGGGCTAGAGCAGTGGCTTAGTGGTTAGAGCACTTGCCTGGCATGAGCGAGGACCTGGGTTCCAATACCAGCACCACATACACAACAAAATGTAAAGCAACAAAGGCCAGATGAAAAAATAAATAATTGACTCTCTCTTTGTCTCTGACACTCTCTCTCTCTCTCCCTCTCTAAAAAAAGAAAAGAAAGAAAAAGAAATGCTAAAGTATAAAAGTTTTATTCCATCGATAATCATATGAGGCACTGGGCTAGAAGGAGGAGTTAAAGAGAAAAGCAGCTCACCAGTTGAAATCCACCCCCTTTGAATTTAATCCCACAGAGGTGGCTCAACTCAGGAAAACTTTCTGTGAACCTTGCTCTACAGATAGTTGTGGGTTTTTTCCAGTCCATCTCTATGCTCCCACTCTGTAACTTTGTTTTTGCAATTCTGGGAATTAAACCCAGGGTCCCGCATGCTAGGTCAGTGCTCTGCCCCTGAGCCACACCCTCAGCCCTCCAACTCTGATTTCTGAAGGCAAAAGCAACAAGGAGGACTTATGCTTATGTTTTGCTTTCCCACCTCCCCTCTGCATATTTTCTATCCCCATCCTCCACCACTAGGAAGGCAGGGGCAGTCTGCCAAGTGTGTTTATCATTATTCTCCCAAGAGCCTCGTGTTATACAATTATGCCAAGCTCCAGATTGCTTGCAGTCAGGTTATCGGGATTTTTGGCAGACAGAAAGCATTAGGCTGCACTGGGCAGGGTCTTTAACTCTCATCCTATTCTGCCAAGTACAGTTGATGCTTAAGGCAAGAGTGAAGGAATTTTAAATCGACTCTGGTTCTGGAAATTCTGTTCAAGGTTTGTGAGTAGTTTACAAAATTTAGTCATTTTTAAAATTAAACTTGTTGATTTTTTGGTCTAATCTAGAATAGCTTCTATTTGGCAATGTTTCTGTCTTTTTTTTTTTTTTAAAGAGGAGGACAGTGAGAAAGAGAGAGAGAGAGAGAATCAATTTTTATTGAGTTTTTCACATGGCTCTTGTTGCTCTGACATTTAGTTGTGTACGTGGGTGCTGGGGTTTAAACCCGTGTACTCATGCATGCCAGGCAAGCACTGTAACCTCTGAGCCACCACTCCAGTTCTGATTTCTGTCTACTTTGACGACCCTG
>PVKS010023864.1:0-31834 GCA_004027875.1 Aplodontia rufa | reverse complement strand
GGGGGCTGCAGGGAGAGGCTGCCCTTGACCTTGAGTCAACCTGAGCCCAGGAGACCTGCCGGGACCCCAGACACCACAGCCTCTGATAAAGAAGAGTCCTAAATGTCACAAGGAAGGAACCACTTGGTGGGTGCTGCTGGGAGAGCCAAGTTTGGAACCGCCAGTGTCCTGGTCACTTAGCACCGCGGTTTCTGTCCACCAGTCAGCTGAGGTTGCAGATCAGATGGTCCTGGACCTGAGACCACTGGCATGCTGTGATCAGTTCTCCCAGAAGGTGCCGCTGATTCCCTGCAGTAGGGCCCATGCTGAAATGCTTTGCTCCCGAAGGAAGGCCGACCTGGCTCTGGGTCCTCCCACCCTCAAGTGCAGCAGGAAAGCATGAAGCAGCACTCACGGCCTCTTCCCTCCTGCAATAGTAGTTCCAAGCCCCCAGGCGCATGCACTGCAGGAAGCGTTCCTTGAGGGCGCAGTGAGGTCCTGGTGAGCTGCTGGCCATCAGCGGAGCGTGGGTCAGACAGCAGCCGGCAAGCCCCTCATGCTCCACCCACGTGGGTGGGTGCGGGGGACCCTATGGGGAGCGCTCAGAGCAAGGCGGAGGAAGAGTCCGACTGTTCAGCCCAGGCTTCCCCAGCTGTCGCGCCAGGCTGGGCCTAGGGTTGCTCAGGCAGGAACCTAGGTGCTGGGGCCTTTGCCTGGGGCCTGCCAGTTAACTGTCCTCACAGTTCAATAAGTGGGCAAGAGTGCTGCTTTTACAAGAGCAAATTGCCCCTTTCCTGTGCTTGCCCAGTTGAATGAGCGCAGCCATCCACGGACCTGGGACGTTTTCTTACCACTCACGAGGTGATTCCCGTGACCAGGAGGGCGGGTTCTTCTAGGACACCTGGGCAGATGGTGGCCGCTGTCCCCACAGCCACCCCCTGGGTGGGCCCCTCTCCTGCCATTGTCCAGACAAGACATGCAAGTCCCAGAGGACTTCTTGTGTGGCCATCTCTTAGCACTCATGGGAGGGACTGGGACTCCACACAGACTCCCTTCCCCTGGAGCAGGCTGGTGAGCAACCCACACAAGCGTACCATTAACAGAGGAGAACCTACAAATTCAAAAATGTTGTTAAATATAGGGTTTTTATCACCCCCAGATCCAGCTTCTGAAGACACACTCAATTCAAAAACTCAAGATATTCCTGCAGTATTTGGTAAGGGTCCCACACAGGGGCATGTGGTGTGAGTGGGAGGGCTTGAGAGGTCATCAACAGGCATTTCCCAAACAACCTGTTACAAGTTGGTCGGGGAGGGACTGATGTGGTCTGAAGCCAGAATCGCAATCCCGTGGCCACAGCAGTAGCGCCTTCACCTAGGAGCCAAACTCCCAAGACACCTTGGAAGTGACGTAAATCTGAGACTCTTAGAACTACAAACTCGCTTCTCAAGTGAGGTCCCTGGACCCGCAGCGTCTGCTCACCCAGGAGCTGGTTAGCAATGCCCAGATGGAGCCTCGTCCAGGAGTCCCGAATGGCATCTGTGTTTGACCATATGAGAGCCATAGGCTGGGCCCCGGCAGCCTCCAGCCTGCTCAGCCCCGCCGTGCAGGACAGCCCAGGGCAGACCAGGGATCCGGCTCTGTGGCCGTGGCCTGGCTCTCCAGGGTCCCCTGCAGCTGTCTGGGTGGGGCTAATGCAGCACGGTGGAGGCCCACTCGTGGAGTCCACTCTGTCCCACAGAGATACGAGGACAGCTACCAATGCAGTGTGAAATCTCCAGCAGCCATATTAAAACGAAGCAGAAAAAACAGTTTTAAAAACATAGTCATGTGATGTTACTTATTTCAACATGTAAGCAATATAAAATTGTTATTATTACTGTTATGATTTTTTTTTTTTTTTTTTGCAGTACTGGGGATCAAACCCAGGGCCTTAAGCATGCTAGGCAAGCCCTCTACCCTCGGAGCCACACCCTCAGCCCCCATCATTAGTGAGACATTTTCAGTCTTTTTATCAAAGTGAGTCTTTAAAACCCAGTGTGTCCTTCCCAATCAGAGGCCACTCCAACGTGTGTCCATGTAGCCAGAGCTACCCTATGTGGCCAGAGCTACCCTACACAGCGAAAACCCCTCATTTTACCCTTAGGAAACTGAGGCCTGGAGAAGCCTCTGAGTAGAGAGCTGGAACCTGGAGAGTAGGCCAACACCAGCTCATGACAGTGCCCCCAGGAAGGGATCTGCTCCCTGAAGCTCCCTCCCCCTTCACCTGTTAAGTGGAGTCAGTAGGAGAGGGAGGTCGCCTTCCACCTGACTGGGAGCCTGAGCCCTATCAGGAGGCTCCGATTGGGTGCAGGTGTCCATCAGGTGACGTGGACCTTTTCAGGAGAGGATGTGTGTCGGGAAGCAGGCTGGCTGCATTCCCAGGTCTTGGGAGGAGAGGCCTGGGAGAATCTTCTCCCACTGCCAGGTTGGTTGGTCAGTTGATCACCTGAGGGAGTGCATGAATATTCCTAGTTTACCTAAGCTACTGTGCCCCAGACTCAGGAGACTTGGTCCCATCCTGCAGGAGACCCCATCTCCTACACCAGGATGGACTTAAGAGTGCGAGAATATTCCCAGTCCATGCTAGGCAACTGCCATCCCCCTCCTAAGCCACCAGGAGACTCAGTCCCCATCCTTCAGGCGACCCCATCTCCTACAGCAGGATGGATGGGTCACCAGCTGCTCCAGGCAGCAACCAGCACTGTCCCAGCTGAAATGACGGCCATGCTGCGGAGATGGTGGCAATTCCCAGCTGCCACGCACATGGCTTCCACCATGGTCCCCTGTGTGAGCGCTGTCTGCACAGCTAGATCCTCATAAAGGCCCTGAGATAAGCGCACACCCCATTCCACACAAGGTCACTCGAAGGTCAGAGATGTGAGAAGAAGCTCATCCAAGATCACATTCAGGCCAGAGCAGGGCCAGAACGAAGGTCGCATCTGTCGGACAAGCCCAGCACTCTTAAGGTGGCTTCCAGGGAGAGGTCAGCAGGACGCAAAGGAGGAATATAAGGTCACACTTGAGTAGGAATCCTTCATACCTGGGTGACAGAGAGGGGACAGAAAAACAACAAGGCAGGAAGGAGGATCAGGACCACTTCTGGGGCCAGGTTTCCAGCATTGTGTGTGTGTGTGGGCGGGGGCGGAGGGGAGTAATCAGCTTTCCATCGCTGTGCAAAGTCCCTGAGATAATCAACTCAGAAGAGAAAAGTCTCGTTTTAGCTCATAGTTTGGAGGTCCCAGCCCATGACTAGTTGGCCCTGTTACTTTGGGCCTGTGGTGAGGCAGGACGTCAAGGTAGGAGAGTGTGGTGGAGCAAAACCCACCTCGTGGCCTGGGAAAAGAGAGGAAGGGGCAGGGCCACACAGTCCCCTTTAAGGGCACACCCCAGTGACCTCAAGGCCCTCAGACCCCACCTCTTAAAGGCTCCACCATCTCCCATCAGAGGGGACCAAGTCTTTAACACATAGGCCTTTGGGGGACATTCAAGATCCAAACTAGAGCTGGGGCAATGCTTAGGAGATAGCGCGTAGTCTTGGTGGTTCCAAAATCACTCAGGGACGTAATGGCCTGCCCACCTCAGAGGTTCTCCAGGGGTCAGGTCCCTGTCCACAGTGTTCCTGGCTCCCGTCCATTGTGCTCACTGACTGCCTGAGGACATCAGTCCTCGTGTCTCCACTGATGTGTTCTTGTGTGCTTTTCCCAAGATGAAATTCTAGTCCAAGAGCTTTTGGAACCGAACAGATCAAAATATTCTGAAACACAAAGAACAGCATCAACATCACCACCAAAACCAATGACGAACAAAAGCAAGTATACCACCTCTTACCCTGTAATCGTATGTTTCCTAGAGATCTGTGGCACTGAACACGGGCCCCACTATTAGCATCTTTAGCACCAGCTGTGGCTTGGTGGAGGCAAGTGGAGATGTGAAAAGAACAGTTGTCCAAAACCGTTGCTGTCTCCTCTCTGAGCCTGGGGAGGTCACACCTGCCAGGTGGGGATCATTTACCCTTCTTCTGGGATGATCTCTGGTGTGCAAATGGGGCTCAGGCACACAGAAATAAGAACCATGACGGAGCCAAGACGTAGTTCAACACACGCCTGTGCTCACTCGCGGCTTCTGAGAGCAGGGCCATCCTAGTAGCCCATTTGACAAGAGGCCAAACCACAGTCTGACACGCGATATGCCCAGTGCCACACAGAGTAGTGGACAAAGACTGTGCTGTTCCAAAGTGCAGCTTCACGTTGTCAGTAATCCATGCTGTCCGCATCAGTAAATAAATACCAGGGGCGTGCTCACCGCAGGAAGGGTCAGCCTTTTCTCAGGATCTTGCACTCGGATGTGGACACGTTTCCGATTCCGAGGACCTGTTCACCAACCCATGCCCAGCCCAAACCACTGGTCTCCACGGTCAGGTAACGCTTGACTCAGTTTAGAGATTAACTTCCAAACAGAACGAGAGGACTTTGTCATCCCTGTAGACCACCATGTTAACATAAAGTGTGTGCCCAAAGTGTTCACAAGTGTGTAATGAAAACTGTCCTCCTTTTCTTCCATGTTCTTCACCAAAGATGCTGGTATTGATGACAATTATCAAGGTGATGGCGCTGAGAACTATCATGAATTGCTAGACAGCGCTCATTTCTCTTCTGGTAATGAGAACCAAGTTTACAGCAATGGTAAATATGGCCCCGCAATCCCCCTGCCTAAGTTCTGAATGGAACTGGGGAGACCGAGTCAGGCAGATGCGGAAGAAACTGCTCTTTGGTGAAGGATGAAGGCCCTGGCGGGAGATCGCAGACTTCTCCTGAGTTAGGCAGGGTTTCCACGTCTTATTGGTGCTGAGGAAGCCCCAGCTCCCGGCCCTGCCCTGGGGCCCCACTCTGGAAGACCACAGCCCAGCAGAAATGGTGTCTTCCCACCATGCAGCAGCCAGGAGGGGAGGGAGGTGCAGCCACAATGCCGGGTGCCTTCTCCCAGGCTCAGCGAGGTCACTCATCCTCCCCAGGCAGTGGGGAGACAGAACCAGAGCACCCCTAGGAGCCCCAGGAGCAGGAAAGCCCCCTAAGAGAGGAGGCTGCTGGGAGTTGGTGGTGTGCGCAGTCAGGAGAAGCTCAACTCCCATGGGGAGCTGGGTCCCTGCCCTGATATTTAACCCAAGGAAGGGCAAAATGCGTGTAGGATCAGACCACAGCCCCAGGCATGCTGGGCTCAGGCACAGGGAAGGGAGCTTATTAATTCAGAGTCTCGAGCCCACCACGCAGCTCTGCAGGGGCCCAGGAATCTGCTTTTCAACTAGTTCCCCAGCTGCCGGTGCCCTGAAGTATCCAAGTAGGTGACTTTCAGAACTCAACAGAATGCAATTCCACCTAAAATTGATGTTTCCACCGTCCCTGACTCTGCCAGCCCCTCTACTGCGCACTGCCTGGTTGTGGTGTGGGTTCACCAGGTGATGGTTTCTTTCTTTTTCTGTTCATTGAGATTCTGATTTAAGAAAGAGCTGCCCCTTCTCCCCTCGTATTCATTCACTCACTTAACCCCACTTCGACGTGGGTATTTCCTTCCTTCTGTGGATCCTGATGTGTGAGTGCTGCTCTCTGTGGGGCTGCCCACATTACCCCAGACAGGCCCGAGAGCCTGTCCTCTTGTCCCTGTGCTACAGGCTCTGCCTGATTTTCTGACCCAGAAGATGTCCCAGGTTCCTCTGGTATCTTTCTGCCCTGAACATGGACTCTGACGTCTGCTGTTGGGGAGGTGGACTTAGGGACCAGGAACTGGGCACTAGGTAAATTCAAGGAGTTGGCACAGCATCTCAGGGCTTCAGCAGACAGGGCAGGAGGTCAGTCAACACACACACACCTGAGTCAGTTCCCTGCATCCTGCCTCCTTTGCTTCCTTTCTGCCACACTTATGGAACCACAACCTTTTATAGGGTCTTTTTGGTCTCCCATATTTTGCGATAACAGACCAGACTGCAGGGGATGGCTGGCACACAGGTATTTCCATATGCTAGCAATGTCCAAAGATGGGTGAAGGAGTGGATCTGTGGTTTTAACAGAAGTCTGACTTGCATTTATGTTGACTCTCCAAACACCTTTCCAAATAAAACTTGAAAACAATGTCAGCATTTCAACTTAACATTGAAAGTCAGTGCTCACAATGTCCCTAAGAATGTAATCAAAGTCTCCTCCATTTTCTTCTTTTTAAGAGAGGACAGTGAGAGAGAGAGAGAGAGAATCAATTTTTATTGAGTTTTTCACATGGCTTTCGTTGCTCTGACACTTAGTTGTGTAAGTGGATGCTGGGGTTTGAACCCGTGTACTTGCGCATGCCGGGTAAGCGCCATAACCGCCAAACCCCCGCTCCAGCCTCAGTCTCCCCCATTTTTTCCATGTTCTGCACTAAAGAAGGAAATTCTGATGAGACTCCCCACATCAAAGGCCCTGAGTTACCATGAGCCACCATTCTCACCTGGAGGTGAGGAGAGAATCTGCAGTAGGGCCCCACCCTGCTCATGTGAGGGTGTCCCCAGGGAGCCGGGTGGCAGGAGGGCCTCCCAAAAAGTGCTGGTCCCACGGCTCTCCTGGCAAGTGTGGAGCCGGAGGGCTCCCCTCACTGTGGTGCTGTCGCTGTGAGTTTGAAGTCTGGCATTCAAGGGCTGCTTTTACGCCCTCCTCACAAATTGTTCATGCCATTTTGTCATTTCTACTAGGCTTTTGGTTTTTGTTCTCAATTTCAAAAATCTATATTTTTAAAAACAGACCTTTGCACATATTTGTTCAAATTTATTAGTTGACTTTTGACCACATGCATGATTTTTCATGATAAATATTTGAATTTCATGTAGTTAAAATTATCAATCTTTTATTGCCATTAACAGTTGAGTCACAGTTAGGAAATCTTTTCCTACATTGAGGCTTAAAGAAAAATTGCTATTTAAGTAACTTCCTCTGTCCCCTGAGGTCTCTGGCCCACTTGGAGTCCAGCTCTGGTCTGAGGGGAGGCACTTCCACCTTCTTCCTATTAAAGGTGACCCAGGTGGAGAAGTGTTGCTCACTGGGAAGTCCATCCTGTCCCCATGCTTTGCAAAGCCACTGTGTTAGCCTTGCATCACTTACTGATTATCCAATAGAAACACAAAGAGGAGGAAGGGTTTATTTGGCTCATGGCTTTAGAGTGTTCTGTTCATACTCCCTGGGCCCCATCTCTGGGCTTGAGGAGCAAGGATGTCAACCCTGGAGCACATGGGGAGAGGAGCAGCTCACCTGATGGCAGCTGGGAAAGAGAGAGGAAAGGGCTGTTCCAGGACGGTACATTTTGTGCATGTGTGTGCATGTGTGCTTGCACGTGTACATATGTGAGCATGCATGTTCATGCCCTCTGCATGTTTGTGTGCACGTGTGTGTGTGCACGCGCACAATTTGCTGCTGCTTGGTTTGGGTACTATGATCTCCCTTGTGTGCCTGGCATTCTTACTGGGATGGCATTGCTTTGATGAGTTAACCTCATGATGTGGAGCCATCTGCCCAGCGCTGGCCATGTCCTTCTGGCCACTCAGGTCCCCTTGCCTGCTGTCAGGGGCGCTGGCGCAGGTCTTGCTTCTCGCGCCAAGCTCACTCCTGAACACGCAGTCTCCTTCGTCGCTGTGGTGGACTCGGGTCTTCATCTCTGTGTACGATCAGCCCCTGGTTCCTATGCATTCATGTACATTTGCCAGCGTATGGGATTCTTGTGCTGTTCAAGTTAGATTTACCATCTACCTGGGGTTCCCAGACATAATGTGCTGTCCCCATGAAGCAGAAACCCCTGTCCTCGTCCTGAGCAGCCCCTGTGCCCACCCACCTGCCCTGACTGGCACCTTCAGCATGATGCGCACCAGTAGCAGGGCAGCTGGTATCTTCCTGGCTCAGGACCTCAGTGCCAATGCCCAGCTTATCAGGAAGGAAGCTTCCAACATGAATACAGAGGCATATGCACTCTCCATGTAAAGAAACCACCCATCGTTTCTTTTATACATTGTCAATGTCTTTTTCATTGTTTTTGGAAATAATCTTATTTTTTCTTTAGACTTCCATGAAGAGGTGGGTAATATTAATGAATTTCCTAGCACTCCTGGAATAAGTCCGCCTGGTCATTGCACAAGCCAGCTTTTCATTGCTGTTACCACACGCCTGACAAGCACAGCTCAGCCTGGCTCATGGCTTGAGAGGCCCGTCCAGGGCAGAAATCATGGCGGAAGGGGTTGGCAGAGGACAGCTGCTCAGCTGTGGCAAGCAGGAAGCAGAGAGAGCACCAGAGAGGGGCCAGAGACCACCAGATCCCACCTCCTGGTCCATTCAGGGCCCTCAGGACCCCACCACTGCCGGGAAGCCCCACCTCAGAATCTTGCTGCTTGGGGACAGTGCTTTGAACACACAGGTCCAAACCCTCACAGCCACGTTGACTTTGTCCTAGAATGGTGTTGGACCCTGCCTGCCCGCATTTTACTTGGTGTTGTGCATCCAATGCACACATGACATTGCTCTGTAGCTTTTCTAAAACTTTCTCCATCACGTTGAGTTATCAACACCAGACTTGCTTTATAACAAAAATACAATTTTCCTTTTTTGACTCTGCAAAAATTTGCAGAGCATTGGAAACATCTGATTTTGTAAGGTTAGTGCCCCATGGAACCCTAACTCAGGTCTTTTAGAGACATTAATTCGTGTCTGTTTTCTGAATCCGATGGGGTCAATTTTGACCATCCATGTTTCCCCGGAAAATTGTCTATTTCTTCTAATTTTTCACATGTATTTGCATAGATGTGATCTCATCATCTTTAAAATGCCATTTGTTGGGACCTGAGTGGTGGCTCAGCAGTTAGAGCTCTTGCCTTGCTGCACACACAAGGAGCCCAGTTCAAATCCCAGTGCTACATATACAACTGTCAGAGAAATGAAGGCCAGAAGAAAAAATAAATAAAATTGATTCTCTTTCACTCTCCTTCTCTCTTAAAAAAAGACAAGAAGAAGAAGATCATCATTGCTTTTCTGCATGAGTCCCGTTGCAATTTCTGTAGATTCTACTTCACACGCAAATTCTTGTTGCTTGGTGCATAGATGCTTGTGGGTGCTACACCCTCACTGTGAACTCCCAGGATGAGAAGGAGCTCTTCTTGTCATGTTCAGTGCTCTAGGGACTGGGTTTGACGTCATCTGGTATAAGGGTCCTACCTCTGCTTTCTTGTTTCCACTTATTTTTTCAGCTTGTCATCAAAATTTTATTTAAGTTCATTTGGGTTTTTTCTTCCACTTTTATTGCAGTGAGTCTACATCGCAACCCTTGTACAGCTCAGGGGTTTTCCAGACATTGCTAGTGCTGTGTGACTGTCACCACCCAGTGCCATCTGTCTCCTCCTCTTGTCCAATTGAAACTCCAATCCACCCAACAAGTCTGTGATTTCCCTCCCCCAGTGACCACCCTCCCTTCTGTTTCTACGCATGTGACAGCTCTGGGTGCCTCACGTAGGTGGAACCACACCACGTGTCATTTCTGGACTGGCTCCCTTGCTTGCCTAATGTCCTCAGGTTTCATCTGCTCAACCTGACCATAGAAGGCCCCTCCTCTTTAAACCTGAGTAGCACACGAGTCCCGTACAAGGGAAGAGCAAGAGCCTTGCTCAGAGAACACCTAAAACTCCACAAAAACGAACACCCCAACTCAGGGTGCACCAAGGACTTACGCAGACATTTCTCCAAAGAAAATACAGAAATAGACAATAATCCCATGAAAAGATACTCAACAGCACTAGTGGTTGGGGAAATGCAAATCAATACTACAATGAGATAGCATCTGGCACATCAGGATGGTACTGTTTAAAAGAAAGGGAAGGACGGAAAATAGCAAGGGTAAGCGAATGCAGAGAGCCGGAGCTTGTGCATGGTTTGCGGGGCGTACAATGATTTAACCCCTGTGGAAAACGCTGCGGCACGCCCTGAAAAATTAAAAAGAAGTTATGATACTCTGGGTATATTCCCAAAGGATTGAACGCGGCACCTGCCCACCAACCTCACGTGGCACTGCTCACAATTGCAGGCACCTGCACGCACCCGGGGTATTCATGGACAGGTGACCGGGCAGGCACAGGGTGGGGGCCATGTTTTTAACCACTCGGCCTTACTCAGGTCTTACTTTGTAGGGAAAAAAATTTTTTAAAGAGAGAAACAACTTTATTTAGTTTTTCACATGGCTTTCATTGCTCCAACACTCAGTTGTGTACATGGTGCTGGGGTTTGAACCCGGTCCTCGTGCTTGCCAGGCAAGCGCCAAAACCACTGAGCCACTGCTCCAGCCCCTGTAGGGCAAATTTTTAAAAAGATTATTAATGTGCTAGGCCCATTTGCAAGCCTGATGTGACTAATCCCGCGTGGGTCACAACTCTGTCGGAATGTTATGCAAATGTCCTGTGTTACATCTGATGTATTTCTTTGTGAGATGAGCATTCCTCATTCCCTAGTTATCAACGTGTCTCGGGTATTTAGGGAGGTCCCTGCTGCTGTTCTGGTGACCAGCATCACACTCGTTAATCTTCCCCACCGCCTCGTCCTCGTTCCATGCTCTGTCGCATGTGCTGCCTGCAGGGGTGTGCCAGAACGCCCAGCTGTTGCCGGCACGGCCACAGTGACGTCCATTTTCCTCCACATCCTTCCCATCACAGCCTGCTCTGTCCCAGTGCACAATGCTGCCATTAGCCTTCCAGGTCCGCTCTGTCCTTGTCACTCGTACGTCCGGTCCTGCATGTGTGCTGTGCCCACCTGTACCACTGCTGTTTTGGAGGGCGACTCCCTGTCATCGCCTGGAAGCAGATTTCCCAGGAATGGGTGATGGCCCCAGCGTTCAGCGGTGTCTATAAATGGACGCTCAGGGGTTCTGGGATGGAGGCCAGGGCTGCGTGCTCCTCCCTGCGTCCTGCTGTGGTGTGGTCTTCCTGGTGGGGACTGCCCTCACTGGGGTGTGAGTCAGAGCTGTTTCCCCAGATGCACAGGGGACTCTAAAGTGAGGCTCGCAGTTCAGCTCCTGCGAATTCCCTTAGCTGGCGACTCTCTGCGTCAGCTCCAGTGTGGCTGCTGCCCAATGCACTCCTTCACCTCGCTCTGTGCTCGCTCTCCTGCCGCACTGTCTCTGTTAAACCGCCAGCACCTTGTTTTCTCGGAGCCAGGCTGACATTGAGGGGTTTTTTGTTTTGTTTTATTTTTTGTGATAATGTTATCCTTTCCCTTTTTTTCCATTTATTATTTGATGAATTTCTTTCTGCATTTTGTTGATTTCATGGTAAGGTTTTCCTGATTCAAAGTAGGTTTTTATACCCAAATGCTATCTGCATGGAGCGTTGGCTGACAGCTTCTTCTTCCGCCTTATGATTTCCTGCTTGGGCTGGGGTGCAGGCTTTTTTGTTTTGGGTCGTGGAGACTTCCTTTCTGTTGAGGCTTGAGTCTTGTTTTCTGATACGTGTTTAATAATTCTGTGTGATTTTGTCTCTCTTATTTTTTTAACTTAAGTTTTTTTTTAAAAAATTAGGCTCCCCCCCCCAGGTTATGCTGGCCGGGGGTGTAATTTTATTTTTCTTTCTTGTCTTCCTATATCATTTGTGAGAAATGCTGGAAGATGCAGACCTAGGCAGCTGCCATGGTCCTCAGCTCCATGGAAATCAAATTAGAGGATTTAGAAGATGCAATTTACTTATTTTGTTTGACATTGTTGAAAACTGTGTAATTTGTCAATCTTTGGGAGTTGTAGAGGAAACGTAATGGGCGCGTTCCAGTGTGTAGCTCCCCCGGCAGCAGTGAAGAAACCCTCAGGAAACCGAGAGGGAGCCGAAATCCAGAGCAGCCCCCGTGCTGAAGGGTCGGGCACTTAGCTTTTGAAGTTGACTTGCAGCTGAGACCAGGGAGACAGGGGTTGCAAATGGCGCCCTAGGAAAGCTGACCCTGGGCAGGGGTCACAGTGAGGTGGCACAGGCTAGAGATCTCCCCACGCTGGGACAACCTGCCTCGCAAGGACGTGGTCCCCTCTACACGACTGGAAGAGAAATCTGTGAAGCAAACGTGGTGAGGAGCCCTGTCTGACAGTCCTGGTCACAAGCACTTGGCAGAAGCAACACCCAATGTGTGTGAAGAAGACCCGTGGCTCGGGGACGTGGCCTTCTCACAGGGCAGCTTTGCTCAATGTGAGCAGGAGCTCAGGCAAACCCGTGGGAAGCCACCCTCACGGACAGCGTGGCTGGACCTCGGGAGCTGCAGGTAATCGGACAGATGAGGAAGGGCAGAGAGGCGAAGTGGGAAGAGGGCAATGCAAGTGCGAGAGTTCGCGGGGCCCTGAGAAGATGGTGCCAATCAAAACCAAAACCGAAGCAATGGGAAAAGAGTGAAGAGACACCCAAGCCACACGGCCACCTGCAGTGCTCCGCAGGAGATGAGCGGAAGCTAGGAAGACGGAACAGCAGAGGGCTGGGACGAAGGAACCGGAGGACACATGTTCGCCCCCATCAAGTCCACAGGGACGGAGACTTCCAGAGAATGGGGGCAGCCAGAAAGCAGCAAGCCTGAAGGGCCTCTCAGTGCATAAAAGTGCTGTGTGGATCTCTGTAGAAATGCTCCTCAGCCCCTGGTTTAAACTCCCCACGCACAGGGCAAAGCAGGACTCGACTAGGAGAGCTGAAGAGCCAGGCAGGACGCAGGGAGGGGGGTCACCCATGTGAAATGTGAAAGAGAGCCAGGGGGCTGTGCCAAAGGCAGCCAGGTGGACTGACAGAGGGACTCCCAGGGTGCAGGGAAGCCACGCCCCACGCGTGCAGCTGACCTGGTGGAAGGAGGGGAATCTGCAAGTCTGCACAGAAAGGATCAGAACACCCCTGGAGCGAGTCAGTGTGCTGGACCTCTGCAGAGTGCTCCAGACCACGGAAGCAGCCAGCTCCCGCGGGCACGTTCACCGTCGTCACCATGTCCCCATGCTGCAGCCACAAAGCCTGTGCAGTGGCCTGCAGCAGCTTCCAGCCTCAACTGAGCAGAGGTCAGTAATAGAGAGCAATGTGGGAACCCTCAGACACTTACAAATCTACACAACATTCTTCTCAATGACCCCAAGAACAGAGAAGGCCCAGGGGCAGCTTGAAAACGTTTTTAACTCAATGAAAATGAAAACACAGAGTGTCAAAATTTGCGGGGCACAAAGCCACGTTCAGAGGGAAATCTATGGCGTGAGATGTTTATGTTAAAATAATTGTGTTCAAATAATTCATGACATAAGAAATGGAGAACAGTATATCAAGACACTGTGAAGAAATAGATGCGTAAAAGATCGAAAGAGGAAATGGAAATGAGGCAAGCACAGCGATCAGCTTAGACTCTGTACCCAGCGGAGGCCCCTCCTGTCCATGGGGGAGAACTGGAGAGCTGCAGGCAGCCAGCTGGACGGACGGACAGAAGCCCAACCAATGTGGACTAAATCTGAACCAGGATTCGCTGAACAGGCCGCCCCGTCCCAGCAAAGTGCTCTGCACTCACTGCCTCCTGGCACGCTCTAGCGGGCAGCCGCCGCCTCTTATCCGGGTGATCCTGGGCTGGCTAGAGCCCAGGGGTGTGTGGCGATGGAGTCTGGGAGCGAACGCCCCGCGCATCTCCACTGCCTTTCAGTACAGCCGGCCCTCTGTATCCGCAGGCAGCTCCTGATCCAAGATTCAACCAAGCCCAGATTGAAAACATTCCAAAAGGTTGCATCTGTACCGAACACTGTTTTCCAGACTCCACAAGCAACACAGCGTAACAAGCACTTCCAGGGCGCACACCATAGCAGGCTGTCCCACCCTGGCAGGGGGTCCTGAACTCCTGCTCTGCAGTAGCAGGTGAGGCTGGTGTTCAGCCTTCCCGCTGCACTGAGGCGGGGTTCTCTGCCTCCTCCAGCCTGGCTTCCTCCCGGGTCCCCTGTGGCCATTGTTGGGCTTTGCAGAGCTTCTGGAAAGGTTGGAGGCTAGAGCCAGGGGATCTGGATGGTCTGCAAGGACCAGCTGCTTTAGGATCAGGATGGAGTGACAGAGATGTCCACAGGCTTTGTTGCTTTAAATTAAAAGAAGACTCTGGGTGAAGGCCGAGCCCTCCTTCCACAGGAGTATGGAGGCCGAGCCCTCCTGCAGGAGGGTGAAGGTGGCAGCAGCTGCTCTGGGCCCATTGTCAGTCCCTGCCTTGTTTCCTCTTACTCCCTCCTGCAGCCTGAGTCATACCTTCCAAGTGCTAAGGCAGTTCCTGATTTAGCTCAGCTCCTAGAAATCAGAGATGTCAGGGGGAGCTGGTGGGGGACGCTGCCTCCTGGATTCGGGACGCCTCTGCACTTCATCCCAGCACAGAAGTGGCCCCTGAGGGAAACTGCAAGCCCTCCCCTCTGTCCCAGGCCTCGCACAGCTGAGTGCTTGCAACAGGCTGTGTGGATGAGAGAGGTGCTCCACTAAGGGACAGCAGGGTATACCTGAGCACAGGATCTCATGAAGGCAGAAGACCCTGGCATGCAGGGAAGGACAGCTGCAGGACGCCCCGAAGCCCAGAGCAGCTGCTGACCCCATGGGCTGGCTCCAGGCCCAGGTGCCCTAGGCCTCCCCTTGATGGTGCAGTCCAGACCACATGCTACAGGAAGAGCCGCGCTCAGAGGCAGAAAGAGCATAGAGCAGATGCCACAGGGGAAGGGAAGCCGCAGGGCTCAGAGGAGAAGACTCCGTGAAAGAAGCAGATATTCTCCCTGGAGCAAGAGCCCCGCAGCTCTCCTATGAGGGTGCTCCTTCCCACCGGGAGCGCTCGCGGTGCTTCTACCCAGGAGCAGGTCATAAAGCCGGTTATCAGAGTGGTTCCAATGCTTGCATCAGAAGAGCAGAATGAGGACGGCTTCCGCCTCCAGGGAGACCTCCGCCGAGTGCCACACCACCTGCTTCCTGTGGCTGAGACCTGAAGAGCAGGGGAGCTCCTGCTCGGGTGACCCCATCCCTCGCCTCTCCCTTATGTGAGATCCGCAGTGATCACGTTGGTATGCGCAGCTGGGCCACATCACGCAGAGCCACCTGTGTGCTGTGACAAATTCCCTCGCAGTCCCAGAGTTGGTTCTGTGCACCTGGGAACCCCTCAAGTCCCTGGAAAGGGCTCTGCGTGCAGCATGCTATGGTGTAGCCGCTGCTCCGTCCGTCCATGCTAGTGTCCAGGGGCTGCCAGAACAGAGTCCCACAGAAACCAATTCTCCCACAGTTCCGGAGGCCTGGAGTCTGAGACCTGGTGTGGAAGGGCAAGTTCCCTCTGGCTGCGGAGGAGCTTCTGCCCCAGCCTCGCCCCAAGCCTGCCCTTGGGGTTCCTGGGCTTGTAGTGTCCTGCCCTCTTGGCAATCCCCTGCGTCTGTGTCCAAGCTTCTCCTTTCCATAAGGGTGTCCACCCCACTCCACAGGCACCTGGATGTCCACACATCCCCACGTCTTCCTGAACTTGCCAGTGACCTCACAAAATGCGGCAGGCCACGGAGCAGGAGGCTGTTGGAAGGAGGCTGTTGGTGGAGCAGGCCTGGGCCACACCCTGACACAAGGGTGGGAAGCCCTTGTTCCAATCTTCTCCCTGCTAGAAAAGCAGATTGGGTATCCCAGGTGAGGTGGCCCAGTGAAGGCAGCGTGTCCCCAGGGAAAAGCTCCCTGCAAGGACCCGGAAACAGCGGCTGACAAGCAGGATGTGAGGCAAGTTCACTCAGCAGGGCCCATGCTGCCCCAGGATAGCAGCAGCCTAGCAGTGGAGAAGGAGGGACAGCCAACCTGGAGGTCCCAGAACCCTGCCTTCCCCTGATGGGCTGCAAACAGCCCCCTCTCCAGAGAGCCGTGCAGTGCTGAGAATTCCCAGCTTGCCCTCTGCGCCATGCACCCAGGTGGTGGCAGCACCCGGTCCTTTGACCAGAGTCCCCACGTGTGCACTTTCAATCCCTGAGTCCACACCTTGGTCTGCCTGCAGCCCTCGGCTGTACTAATGTGAAAAACTCAGTCCAACTGATGACACTGTCTGCTGCTCCACTGGACAGCAAGCCCCCAGGGCTGGCACCTAGAGGCCTTCACTTCGGTTCCCCTGAGGCACATGAGAGGGGCTGCGTGATGCTTGCTATGTGAATGAGCAGGTGAATAGTGCATAATCATAAACAATGCCTAATGATGGCGGATGGAGAGTGACTTAACAACAGACCCAATTAGAGCAACAAAGTCACCTTCTCCCTGGCACCCAGTACGGGGCCCACCGGCAGCCCACACACTTGGCCACCTGTGGGGCCTCACAGCAATCCTGTCCACTTTTCTCCCCGTTTAACAGATGTGGATCTGAGGCCCAGGAAGGCTGGGTAATTCGCCACGGTGCTGGGTCCACCCAGGGCCTGCAGAGCCCCAGGTGTGCTCCTGTGGGTCCTGTTCCTTTGAAGGAAAGGTAGGCAGAAGCCACTTCCTGGAGGTACATCAGCCAGTTGTGTGCTTCTTAGTCCACTCACCATGACCACTGCAGCTGTTCCGTCCTGGGCTCAGTGGGCCGCGTGCTGCCAATGCCCTCGGAACATTGCCAAGGGAACGAGGAGGGGAGCGTGCTTCCCGCCAAGTATTCCCTGCACCAAATGGCTCACCTGGGAGTGGGCAGGCAGCCCTGGACCCAGAGCCTGGCTCCCCCATACCAGGCATGACCTCCCCAGCCTCAGAAGACTCCTCTGCAAACTCCCCCTGCTCCAGAGCTCAGGGGTGCTCTCTCCCTAGTGTGGGGTCAGGTGACATCTGGTTGTGTAAGCAGGACAAGCTATCGCTCTTCCATGCTCCCATGCTGGCAGGGAACACTCAAAGCCAGGTCCAGCCCATGCTCATCTCAGAGCAATAGGCACATCTGCCC
This sequence comes from Aplodontia rufa, assembly GCA_004027875.1. Classification (NCBI taxonomy): domain Eukaryota; kingdom Metazoa; phylum Chordata; class Mammalia; order Rodentia; family Aplodontiidae; genus Aplodontia; species Aplodontia rufa. The sequence continues at coordinate 14,903 of PVKS010023864.1, read as the reverse complement.
CTGTCGCCATCTGTGGTCTGGATGCTGAGTATCCCTAGAGGCAGATATGCTGAAGCCTTAGTCCCCAGGGTGGTGCTCAGGGAGGGGTGCAGGCTTTGGAAGGCAGGCCTGGGGAGGACGTGGGGTCGAGGCAAGGCCTCCCGGGGGGACTTTTGGACCCTAGTCTCTTCCTTCCCTTCTATTTCCTGGGTCCTGCTCCTGACCATTGCTGTCCAGCATGCCCAGAGGCCCACTGCCATGGCGCCACCTGACCTCAGCATGGATCCCCCAGAACTGTGAGCTAAACCAACCTTTCCTCTTCATAAGTTAATGGCCTCAGGCGTTTCATCGCAGACTGTGCAACTGACTAACGCCGATGGGACTCTCACAAGCAAAAGGAACAAGTGGATGAGCGGGTGCATTTCCTCTGAGGCCTGGGCAGCAGCCTAGCCCACAGGAAGCTGCTGTTTGCTGAGGAGCGACCTGGGCCCCAAGCCCACTGGAGCCTCCCCAGAGCCTCCTCAGGGCACTCACCACCCTGCCTCTTGGGGAGTGGGTCCCACAGGAAGCCTGTTCTACTTCAGGAAGGCTCAGAGCAGATGGCCGGTGCCAGTGCAGCTCCCTCAGAGTCCCCTCCTCCCTGCCTCCTGCCAAGGGGCTCTCCAGATGCCCGCACAAAGCCCGTTCCCCACTGTCGGTCCTGTATCGCTTACTCCACGAGCCGAGCACTCCGGGATTCCTGGTTGTCCTTGTTCAGGGCTAACAACCTCACCACCGACTTCCCCAGACACACGGAAGTGCGGACCCCCAGCAGCATCCTTGGGAACCACACCCAGGTGCCTGTGGGCTCCAGGGAGCCACTCCAGGGAGCTCTCAGCCCTATGGGCAGTAGGACTGCAGAACTCCCTGCTCCTTCCTGAGCCACAGCTGAGGAAATGACTGGTGCAGCCACCATCTCAGCCTCATTGACCGCTGATTCCCCTGGGCTCTGTGGGTTTAAGTTGAACCCCAGTTCATCCCCAGGAGGGCAGATGTTATGTCCCAGGGGAGCTGAACCGCAGCTCAGCCCTGTGATGGTGACCGTCATGTCCCAGGGGAGCTAAACCCCAGCTGGGTCCCTTGATGGTGACAGTCACGTCCCAGGGGAGCTGAACCGCAGCTGGGTCCCTTGATGGTGACTGTCACATCCTAGGGGAGCTGAACCCCAGCTCAGCCCCATGATGGTAACCGTCACAACCTATGGGAGTTGAAACCTGGCTTGGCCCTGGGAGGGCAGCCATCCTGTCCCAGGGGAATCCAGCTAACCTCCGACATCTTTCCAGGCCCATGGGAAGGGGAGACGGTTGAAGGTGGAGGCTGAGCTCTGGCCAGGTGGAGCCGTTCCCCTCTGTTCTGTCACTGTGACTGGGAGAATAGTGCCTTTCCCACTGGGCTGGTGCTAGAGTAAGTGAAGAGCCCAGATAAACACTGGGGGCGGGGCTCGAGTCACAAGGGTCAGCACCATTAGGTTCTGTGGTCTTGAGGGTGAGACTGCACACAGTGGACCTGCCCTCGTTGGTCTGCAGGGCTGGACAAGTGCACCATGTCACCTCAGCATGACCCCAACAAGGTGAGGGGCAGATCCGGCCCCCAAATGACTCCTGGGGCCACTCCTGCGGTGACCCCAGCCCCAAGCTCATTGCCCTTCCCAGAGTGTCGTGAGTGGCACCACGTCCCACGCCGTCTGTCTGGGCCCTTCGGTGAGCACAGCGCATTGGGGCCGTCACCTCCCATGGCCGGATGCCATCCCAAGCTTATTGTGCACTCACCAGCTGAGTGGCCTCTGACTTGTTTCCAGGTTTGGAGTGGTGGAGAAGGCCACCGCAAGCCCTGGCGTGTGTGTCTGGGGGAAGGTGAGCTGTCGGCTCCTCTAGGCGCTGCCATTCCACCTAGCAGTGCCTCAGTGACACTCGTGAGCTGAGAGGCTGACAGATGGTGCGTCCCACTCTGAGTTCCGTCTGCCCTGGGCCTGTCCACCCTTGACGACATGGTCAACTGCCCTGTATCCGTCCTCCCAGATGTGCAGTGCTGACTTGGGCTTCCCCACGCCCCTGGTGCTGTGCACCTGTCCATGTGCCCATTTGCTGTCCTGCGTGTCTTCTCCAGCAGAGTATCCTTTCAAACGCTTGGGTCATTTCTCATGAGTGTGCTTTTTATTGAATTCTGAGGGTCTTTATATATTCAGCACCCAAGTCCATTATCAGATAATGTGATTTGAAGCTATTTTTCTGCCAGTCTGTGGATCGTTCTCATTTGCCCAAATATTAAAAGTCCCCAAATTCAATCAAGACCAATTTAGCAGTCCTGATTTTATGGATAGTGCTTTGGGAATCATCTAGAAAGCTGCCTAATTCAAAGTCACAAATACTTTCTGTGTTCTTTTCTAGAAGTTGTAAAGTTGCACCTCTTCCATCTGGGACTATGGTCCACTTTGAGTTAATTCGCATGTATGGTGTGAGGTGTTGGTTTTGTTTTGTGTGCATATTGATGTCAATTGCTCCAACACTGCTTTTTTAAAAAGACTCCGCTTTCTCTCTTGAATTGCATTTACACATCTGTCCAAGTTGGACTAAAGCTCCGGAACGTTGAGTCAAACTTTTTCCGTCGTCCTCTTGTCAGGTACTTTGGTCACGGAGACACAAAGACTTACGAGAACAGCATCTTCAGAGGAACCTGCGTGTTCCATCTAGGTTGGCAAAATTATTGGGAAAATGTTTATAGCAGTCTTTTGCTATCCATTTCAATTTCTACAAGAACTGTAGTTACATCAATTCTCGTTTTTTATTTCAGCAGTTTGTCTTTTTCAGAATATCCTTCTCAGCCTCGTTAGAAATGGATCAATCTTTTGGATCTCCTCGGAGAAGCAGGTGTGGCTTGGCGTCCTCTGCTGCTTTTCTTTTTCACTCTGGAGTCTTCTGCTCTCTGCTGACCACTTTCCAACCCATGCTTACGAAGAGTTTTGTTCTCCCTTTTCCTGATTTCTTATTCTGAACCCTTAGGTCATGGATGCGAGACTTCCTCTTTTCTGACATCAATGTTTAGTGCTAAAAACTCCCTGAAGCACCATTTGAACCACGTCCGGTGAATCCCACCCAGCATGCTAGGCTTCCTCGTTCAGCTCAAGATTCTTTGCATTCACTTTTAAGCTTTGCCCTTGACCTCAGCGCTGTTCGGAAGTACGCTGTTTTGGTTTCAAATATTTGGAGGTTTTTCAGATGCCATTATTTTGTTGATTTATGATTTACTTCTATTTTAGACACTGTGTTATGTGACTTGGATCTTTCTAAGGACGAGTTAGGACTTTACAAACGGCCAGAACACAGTGGGCTTTAGCAGCCCTGTAGACGCCTCACGCAGCTGATGGGGCGACTGCTCTGAGCATCGGCGCGGTCCAGCAGGGAGAGTGCCCTGCTTAGGGCTCCTGCACGCTGAAGGAACTGAGTCCACTGCTGAGCTGGCTCCTGAGACAGAGGTGCTGAAATCTCAGACCTCCTTCATCTGGCAGTGCCGGTTCCACATGCTTTGCAGCTCTTCCGTTGGACACCTGAATGTCACCCTGATGGACTAACAGTTCCACATTGACAAGTGGCTCTTTCCAACCTCACCATTTCTCGTCGTCATCTCGCCTTCCAGCTCTTTCCATCTTTGTACTCAAAGTGGTTTCTTGTAGACAGCGTGCTGTTGGGTTTGCTTTCTTATCTACTCTCACCAACTCTGCCTTTTGAACATATGGCATATAGTTTTATAAAAACTTAAAATACATTTGCCTTCTGATTCTATCATCTGTGCCATTTCTGGGTCTATTTCAATTGATCTTGATTTTAATTACAGGTGATATTTTATTGATTACTCATGGGATGGTAATTTTTCTTTGGCTGCCAGACATTGTGAACTTTCTTCATTGTTTGTTGAATGTTTTATGTTTAAAATATTGAACTTTGTTATTTAGTTTAGTTACTCTGAAACAGTTTGATCTTTTTGATATTTGCTTTTAGGTGCTGTTTTGTGGGACCGAGAAGCATTTTCCTAATGTTCCCACTACTAGGCATATGATTCTGAAAGCCCTATGTATTTTGCTTTCCCTGGGTCTCCTGGCATGAACACCTATTTCCAGCCTGTGTGAACTTGGGAATTCATTTGCTGCCTCTGAGGTGCTCTTCTATTCTTTTTTTAAAGAAAGAGGGACAGAGAGAGAGAAACAGATTTTATCCAGTTTTTCATGTGGTTTTCGTTGCTCTGAGACATCACTGTGTACATGGTGCTGGGGTTCGAACTTGTGCACTCATGCATGCCAGCACTGTAACTGCCGAGCCACGGCTCCAGTCCAGTGCTCTTCTTCTTATGCCCGCTGGTTTCCTCAGAGTCACACACCAACAGGTCTCCTTTGCCACCCTCCATCTCTCCATCTCTCCCTCTCTCCCTTATGGGTCCATGGCTCTCACACTCCACACTGGCCTGTGGACTCTTCAGGCAGACTCTGGAGCAATCCCAGGCTCCATTCAGCTCTTCCTGTCTGTCAGGGGCCACTGGCATTTACCGCCTGATGTCCAATGGGTGGGAGTCACTATTTCACATAGTTTTTCTTGTGATTTAGTTAAGTCAGAAGGGTAAGTCTCATTAAAGTTCTAATACTGACCTTTCTCTCACATGGTTCCCCTGAGAATCAATCCCATAGCAGGGAAGGCTCTGCATCCCCACTATGGGGAGCTTCAGGGTGGTCTACAAGGAGCAAGGGCAGATGACCGTGGCCCTGTGGGTTCTTCCAAGCTCAGACGCAGTGACCTGGGGCAGCCCTGTTGTGCATCCAGGGTGTCCGATGTCCTTGTGCCAAGTGCTTCATTTGGATTCCCAAAGCCTTCAGATTCTACTCTGCAAACAAGCAAATGTGGGGCAAGAGCTTTCACAGCTACTGAGAAGTCAGATATGGGTCTGCAGATCAGTTTGCCTGAATAATCTGCCCAATTGTCTAAGCAATGACCTCTAAAAAATATTAAACATGACTTTAAATGCTTGGAGTATGAGACATGCAGCAATCTGTGTGGCCTGGATTCTCCTGGGAAGGAGATGTCTGCAACTGTGGCCTCTCGGAGAAGCCAACAGAGAGGGTCCACCATTGGAAAGAGCCGTACGGCAACACCTGAAAATCATGCCAAGAGGCTATAACACTTGTTCCAAATAAAGACTGAGGACCTAAAAATAATGTAGAATAATATTTGCAAAAGCTTGGAAGACACTGTGTCTGCAGACTCCTGCCCTCCTCGCTGCCACCTGCCAGCCCTGTGTGACCTGGACTTCTTATGTCGGCCCAGTCCCATGGCCCATAGCATGCTTCCTGACATAGCAGCTGCACCCGAGTTGGTTAAGACTTGGGCTCTGTTAAAATCAAAGTGCCCCTTGGGACAATCATAGATTTATGCCACTGTCATTAGTTTCCTGTTGACATTAATGTTAACAAAATGGTCACTCACTCAGTAATATCTTCCAGGTGCTGGATAGGTAAACAAGAGGTTCGTTTCCCAAGAAATCAGAGACGGAGGGAGTCCAACCAGCCAACAAATATTACCTTTCATGTGCCCAAGAAACATAACTGTCCCAGACCTTTGGTGTTCACGGGTTCCAAGTTGTCCTTGTGTGGAGTTTGGGGAGGTTAGAGAGAGGTGGGCTCTGCTTGCTTTGACAGTAGGAGGAGCACAGGGAGGACAGGACGGGCACCTGCAGGTGCAGCGAGGACCCTCCCTTGTGAGGAGGGTGGTCCCTGCCCTGGATGCCTGGGGACAGTGCTGGCGCTGCATACTGCAGACCAGCAGTACTCACCCTACATCCTTGAGAGGAAGGGAGGAAGCAGAGGCACCGACACAGGGCACAGGGCACAAAGCCACACACTGGTTCCGCACTCCTGGGTGACCTCCCTGAGGGGTGCTCAGGCAAGACCGGGCTGGGTACTTCACGCCTTCTCCTGCCAGCACTGTTCCTTGGCTCGTGGTTTTCTGGTTAGAAGGAAAAGGACTCCTGCCTTCCTTACCTACCAAAGCTTGATCGTTGTGCTGACTTTTCCCCACAGAGAAGCACCACTCTGAAAATGATCGATACAGCAAGCTGCTGGTTCTGGACAGAATCCTTCAAAACATCGGAAGATCCTCAGGTACCTTGGGACTGGTAGGCAACAGGCTCCAGGGGCAGGTGGGGTACGGTGCCCTCGCACCCTGCAGCTCTTGTTCCCTCTCCTTTCCTGGGGGACTGGGGTCCATGCATTTGCTGATTTATAACGAATGGCTGGGCAGTGAGGGGGCTCAAATCTCCAGAGTGACCAGAGAGGGGCTTCAGTGAGGCTTCCCCACCTGGCCTCCCCTCCTGCACCCCCCACCCTGCAGCCCTTTCTCCAGCTCACATCTTCGGGGACCCTAAAGTCTGTGACTTCCCAGGGAGAGGAGCAGTGGGCAGAGAGGTCATCCCCAGCACCTCATGGTGACCCCTAGAGAGGCAAAAGCCCTGCAGCTCCCAGTGAAGATGCTGCAGGCCCATGCCACCTCTGACCAGGAGCACTGCAGCCGGTCCCAGGCTTCTCCAGGAGTGGTGGGACTGCAAGCCAGTGGGAATGGCCAGCAGGACACCCAAGCTCATGGGGAAAATCTCCTTTCTCTAAACAGAAATCACCTTCCAGTAGAGAGAAGAGGACTGAACTCAGAGGGTGCACGGTCGGTGCGCCGAAGGACCCTCCCCCCGCCCTCGGGAGCGGGAGCGGGCAGCGTATCTGTGTTGTTACCTGCTCCATAAAGCAGAGTTGTTTTGACATGCAATCCCACATCGGCCAGTCTGTTTAAGGGTTAAGGTGGAAGCGTGCGAGTTTCAAGGGGGTTTCTCTTGTTTTGTTTGTGAAACAGAAACAAAAACTTCACTGATTGACAGATGCCTATCCCTTACCCCAAAAGCACAGGATCCCTGATTACAACAATCTCCAAAAGCTGAAAGCTTCACTTTTCTAGTCAGACCACAGCCAGCATCTTCTCAGAGATGGCGCCAAAACCAGGGCAGGCAGCTTTGGGCCTCAGTGTCCCGGAGAGCAAGCCACGTGCAGCCTGGGGGTGCTTGCTGCAGGCATGTAGAAAGCTGCAGCCTAAGAGAGCAAAGACATCGGGGATGCAACCATGAGAGAGTGCCCTACAGAAGCCCTCGAAGCCATGCCCTGGCAGCTGAGCCTCCCACCACCCACCTCTAAGCGGACGGCAGTCCCACACTAACGTATCTCCCGGGATGTGGAGGCAGGGGTGGGAACTGCAGCCCAGGTGGTCCTGTTCCATGTCATGGGCTGGGGGAATGCTGAGGAATGCTGACCTACTCTGCATGGTTTCAGTTTTTTGACATTGTCTGAGACTTGCTGTGTGGCCAAACATGCTAAGTTTGGCAAATAATTCTGTTTAGAACTTGGGAGGTTGTTCTGCCGCTGTGGGGTGCAGTGTCCCACAGACACTTGGGTAACGTGTGCTGATCATGCGGTCATCTCCTCGTGTGCTGATCATGCGGTCATCTCCTCGTGTGCTGATCATGCGGTCATCTCCTCGTGTGCTGATCATGCGGTCATCTCCTCGTGTGCTGATCATGCGGTCATCTCCTCGTGTGCTGATCATGCGGTCATCTCCTCGTGTGCTGATCATGCTGTCTTCTCCTCGTGTGCTGATCATGCGGTCATCTCCTCGCTGACTGCTCTTCCGCTTATCAGTCACCACAGGGTGCACTCCAGGCCCACACTGACACAGAGAGGGACCCACTTCCCGCCTCAGAGCAGTGTTGCTAGGTTCAAAACAGCCACACTGCTATAGCTGCCTGGTGGATTTCAGCTTCTCTTGCTGCAAAATGTTCCTCTTTATCCGTGGCATTTCTTCTTTCCCTCTACCTGCTTGGTTCGATATTTATGCAGCCACATTAACTTTCCTTTGGTTAATGTTTACGAATCATGTTCCACCCTAATACTTTACCGAAAGGTTGTATTTAATGTATTATCTTTTCGGGCAATCATTTTCTGAATCGTGCAAGGACAGAGAAACACAACTCCATTTATAAACCATGTTGCATTATTTCTTCACAACTTCTACATGTATTTGCAATGCCATAAAATATCATAATCAGCCCTATGTAGTTAACATCCATTTAGACTGCTCCACCTTCCTACACTTGCCATTCTCCATGCCATTGTGCACCTTGGATGATCCTGTCTGCATATTCTGGCCAACTGATGCCTCCTTTTAGCACTTCTGTGTGATTTTACTGGGGTAATTCTCAGGGTTTTTCCTGTATGGAAACTTGTCCTCTTCATTTTTTGAGGGATGTTCTCATTGGATATAGAACTCTAGTCAGCAGTTGTTTCCTGTCCTGTTTTAAAAGCAGTCTCCAGGGGCTGGAGTGGTGGCTCAGCGGTTTCAGCACTTGCCTGGCAAGCACGAGGACCCAGGTTCAAACCCCAGCACCACGTTTACAACTAAGTGTTGGAGCAATGAAGGCCATGTGAAAAACTAAATAAAGTTGTTTCTCTCTCTCTCTCTCTCTGTCTCACTGTCTCTCTCTTTAAAAAAAAAAAAAAAAGCAGTCTCCATTGTTTCTCAATTCCTTTGTCTTCCTTAAGAAGTCTGCTGTCACATTGGAGGTCCATGTGGTCACCCCTGGCAATGGCAGGAACTTCCCTTTGCATTTTCATTCCAGTCTCCGCCGTGGCATGCCTGAGCATCTCCACTGTCCTCATCCTGCCTGGGGCATGTAGTGATACTTGAACCCTGGCTTGATTTCTCTTGCAGCTAGGCTATGGGTTTAAGTGTCAAGTCCACACCTACTCCCTCCTCCTCTCTTCCGCAATTATGCATGTTCAGCACCTCTACTTTGTTTCACATTTTTCTTCTCTTTATTTTCCACCATGTTCTCTTTGGCTTTAGCCTGGGTATTTCCACTAGGCTCCAACCAGCTCACCAATTCTCTCTCCAGCAGTGGCCAATCTACTTTAGTAATAAAGTCCAAATATTGTTTTGAATCATAGAATATCCATTTGATTTTGTTTTATGAATTCCATTCCTGTGTGAATCTCACATTTGTTTTACTGAGATACATTAATCCATTATTTGTAATCTGCATTAGATAACTCCAGCATATCTGGATTATGAGAAGTTTGTTTTTGTTGCCTGGACCCTGGTTTGATTCATACTTCTGCTGAATGTTTACACTGGGTAATGAAAACCTGCAGACTCTGGAGGACCGTTAGCCCTGGCAGTCAGGGGGAATATGAACTGAGCATCTTAACTGAGCTGTTTTGACACTGGTGTTCCAAGCTTTGCAACACCTACTCTGTTTCTAGTTTCCTTATTCCTTTATGAGTTCCAATTTAAAGCTCAGGGAATTGACCAGGCACTTGAAATCCGATTTTTACCCTTTCCACTGTAAACTGCTGGAAAGCTCTCTCGGTTCCTCAGTTCCTCTGCCGCCATCTGCTCATCTTCCGGCAGGCTGACTGTTAGCACTGAGAGAAGGCTCCCCAGGGACAAGCAGGCCAATGGCCCCCAGAGTCACCACTCTGCACACAACTTCTTTCTGGGATCTTGGCACCTCAAGCCCTGGTTGTTAAAAAGCCCTTAACTCTGCTTTCCCTCCCACCCTGGTAAATTACTGAAAGCCAGTTGGTGTCTGTTTTCCGCTGTGTTTCCCCTCCTCTGTAACTATGATCTTTAGAACTGGCAGATGCCTCTGGTCGGCTCAAAGGGGTGGTGGGCTCAGAGGATAAAGCTCCCTCCATCTCTTCTGAGTCTTGAGCCCTTGAATTCTGTTTCTGCAGCCTTCTGTACATATTTCATTTCATTTTACCTAGGATTTCTACTTATTTTCAGTGGGATAATTGGTCTGCTACAATCTAGTTCACCACTTTTGGAGATGGAATTCTGAGAAACATGGACCTAGCCCAGGCAATAGGACTAGAGCACGGAAGAAAAAGTGTGCAGAAAGGTTTGCAAGACTTGGCTGCTCTCACACTTAGGAGGAGTGCACAACACGGAGCTCCCTCTTATAACTGGATTCTTTTCATCTGAAATGATGCTACTGGCTGGCTCACGCAAGGCAGAACTTTGAGCTATTTCCCGGGGGTGGTGAGAGGTGGCCTGGAATCAGTTACTTCCCCCATCTGCCTCCCTCCAGACCGGGCACCGTCATGCCAACATCTCAAGATGGTGACACTGGCCCCCAAGCCAGGTATATTTTGGGGTCTACTGAGCATGTGCCTCAAAGGAAGATCCACGTCTCTGCAGGTGTGCCAGACTGAAGAGGGAGCAAGGCTGAGGAAGAGGATGGGAAAATGACAGATTAAAGGCAGAAGGAAAGAGGATGAGGATGATGGGAAAATGACAGATTAAAGGCAGAAGGAAATAGCTCTGCTTGAAGTGCAGAGGATTTGTCACTAACAAGTGGTATCCCCTGTGACCAGCAAAGGAACTGTGGGAAGCTGGCAAGGAGTTTCCTCTCCACTCTGGAACAGATAAAAGTGATTCCCGGGTACATCAGTTTACTTTATTCTTATGCAAGGCATCTCCTTCAACAGTGTGGAAGCGGGTTCTGAATCAAGCCTTCCTGAGGACCACAGACACTGGTTGAGAAATGCAAGCTACGAGGTGGGCTGCAGGTGTTTCTTGGCAGTACATCCCCCAAACCACCTCAGGTTGAAAATACCATGAGGCAGAAGTGCATCTCGCATCGCACTTCACTGCCGAGCCACGGGGAGCACTGCAGAGTGATGGCATCTGCCCTGCCCTGTGCCGCGGATGCGCCTGCTGCCCAGGGGAGCCAGAAGGTGTTGTGCCACATCACCAGCTCAGGGCGAGGTAAATCAAAGCACAGGTTCTGCTACTACTAGGCTTGCCCTGCTTTTATACCACTGTGGAGCCAAGAAGCCCCACATCAGACCTCTATAAGCCAGGACACCTGCATGCTGGGGGGCCAATCTGAGCTCACAAGAGACACTCCACGCTCCTGCTGCAGGCATTTCCAGCAGCTTCTCTGTGAAGCACTGTGTCAGGCAAGGCTGGTCCCGACCACATGGGCTCTTCCATCTCCTGGCCTCTCTGTTCACTCCCTGGTATGTGTGCTCCTGCTATCAGGAGACTGTGCTACCAGGCCAGAGCCCTCCCGGGCCCAATCTGTATGGAGATAGCTTTCAGTCCTAACCTAGAGAGTCCAGAGCTGGAGCGGTGGCTCTGAGGTTGGAGTGCTTGCCTGGCATGCGCAAGGAGCCGGGTTCAAACCCCGGCACCACCACTTGCACAACTAAATACTTGTCAGATAAACAAAGGCCAGATGAAAAAAATAAATAAAATCGATCCCTCCCACACACACTCTCTTTCTCTCTCTCTTAAAACAAAACAAAACAAAACAAAAAACTAGAGTCCATGAATGGGCTGACCCCTGCCTTGTAGCTGTGGTTATTTGGTTGACCCAGAGCCAAGGCTCCCCTTTGGGGTGGCTCCAGTCCATGCCCACCGCCTGCCCTACACAGTGCAGAGCCCTGTTCTGCCTGTCTGTGGTCGAGCCCTGCCTGCCATGCAGCTGCCAGGGTACTACTGGTCAATTCCGTGTCTCAGGCTCCAGATTCTCAAGACAGACTCTGGGAGGAGCAGCTCCACACCCCTGTTGAAAGGTGGTCTCAGGCCCCCTGCCACAGGCCTGGCCCTCTGCCGTGCTCTGGTTGGCCCTGGTGCCTGCAGTGCTGAGAGCCAGGCCTCATACTGTCCTCCTCTAAAGCCTGAAGTGTCATAAGAGCGCCAAATAACACACCGAGACAGACTGCATGGGAGGTGGGCTTGAGAGCACGTGCCACAGGGGCTCCAGGTCCTTTTCTCAAGGGACAGGGATTGAACACACCCGCTCCCCGCACCTCTGACTCGTCTGAGCTTCAGCCTCCCAGAGGCGAACACGGAATCCTCCACAGCACCATGTGGGCCGCCAGTCAAATGACCTGGGCTCCGACAACTCCTGCCACCCACCTGGGCACACTCCTCCCTTTTTTTTCCTGTGCTGAATTTTTTACATTGACACTTGATAGCTGTAAAGATGCTGTGTGCAGTGTGATCCTTCACTGCGTGTATGTGATGTGCAAGAATCAAAGCAGCCTCTCCGTCTCCTAAGTTCGTCATTTCCTTGTGTGGGGAAGCTCGGAGCCCTCCTAGTTCTTCATAATCGATGGCCGCGGACTGCACAGCGCTCTAGAACCTGTCCTCCCATCTCGCTGTGTGCTTTTGGCTGTGTCCAACCTCCCGCTGCCACTCCCAGTCCGCGGTGACCGTTCTTCCACCTGTGACATCAACTCCTTTGGCTTCATAGTGAAAGCTGGGGTGCTTGCCTCCGCACTTGGCTTCTCTGCCTTAACCTGATGTCCCCCAGTTCCATCCATGCTGCTGAGATCGACAGGCCTCCCCCTTCCCTGGCTGAAGGACACTCGGCTGGCCCTGCAGAGTACACTTCCTCCACCACTGCCAGCCAGCCTTGTGACTACAAGACTCGAGAGACAGTTAAAGAGAAGACGCGCTTCGGCTCACAGGGCGCCACGCACACCTGCCGCCTTTAAGCCCCTGGTAGGTGCCAGGTGGCCAGGCAGGAGCACATGGCAGAGAAACTGCCCAGCTTGTGGTCAGGAGGCAAGAGAGGAAGAGGAAGGGGCCACTCCCGTGACCTTAGGACTGCCCACTCTTCCTGGCAGTCCCCACCCTTCCAGAGTGCCACTCTTCGATTAGCACACGAGATCCAAGCTGCTGCCCCGTGCACGTGGTGATGGACACCTCCCCAGGCTCCACGCCATGATGGCCGTGCGCTCGCAGGTGATGGGGCTTCCTGGTCCCTTCCTTTGGAGATGCAGCACAGGGATCGCCAGCTCCTTTGACAGCCCTGCCTCCAGCTTCCGGGAACCTCTGTGCTGTTTCCATGTCCACATTCCCATGGGCGGAGTGGCTCTGTGCCTCCCTGCCAGCCTTTCTCCCCACAGCCAACCTGGCTGGGATAGGAGGCGTCACCACGGTGTTCCCATGCCTGGTGACGCTGAGCTCTGTCACAGCTCTGTCTTCCTGGCCATGCATCTGTGTTCTGAGGACGGAACCCTCGGACCCTTCACCCACTGTCTGGTGGGTCCCTGAGGTTCGGTTGAAGGTAGCTTTTGGCTTTGTTGTTGAGTGTCCAAGTCCTTGGCATGTTCTGGAAATCAGCCCCCCTCCTCTGCAGGCTGTCCTGGCTCTGTGGCTTGGTCCCTTGCCACACAGAAGCTTTCTGGTCTGTGAGAATCCCAGAAGTCTACTTCTGTTGCTGCAGCCTGTGCTTCTGGGGTCTCATCCCAAAACACCACTACCTGCGTGGGGGTCTGAAGAGCTTCCTCTTCGCTTCTCCAGTAGTCCAGCCCCACTGAGGTCTCCAGCCCGCCGTCTGTACCTGGGGGGAGCCCCTGGGGTAGCTGTGTGGATGCACCTTCTGCAGCGCCCTTCCCTGAGGAGACACCTCCCCGTGGGTGAACTCACTGCCCTGGATGGAATCAGGCATGCACTGGGGTTGCTCTGCACCCACTGTCCCAAGGGTGGCCACGGGGGTCGTGTGGCAGGCAGCAGGGTGTCCAGGGCTGTGCCTCAGCGTGTTGCTTCTTATTCAAGGTGGCTTTGGCTGGGTGGAGTCTTCCTGGCGCCTCTGGGTTTCAGGGCTGTTCTCTGCTCTGTGAACCCACAGGTATTTTGATGGACTGCGTTGAAGCTGTGAATGTCTGCAGGTAGTGCGGCCATTTTGACCGCATCGATCGGGGTGCGTTTCCACTTGTGCACTCTGTTTCGTGATTTCCATGGGAGAGATGATGGCCTCTTGGTTAGATTGATTCCCAGGCGATCGGACTGGTTTGCAGTTGTGGACGGGATCGCTTGCTTTCGTTGAGTCTGCTAGTTTGTCACTGGTGGGTGCACAGAAGCACTCCTGGCTTTAGTGCACTGACTTTGCACCTGTGACACAGGGTACCCGTCCTGGCAGGTTCTTTGTGGAGGACGTGGATTTTTCTACGTGTAAATCAAGCCTTCTCGGGACAGGGCAACTTGACCTCCACCCTGCCTGGATGCCCCTCATGTCTCCAAGGCAACACGCAGACCAGAGAGTTCAGACAAGCCGCCCAGCGACCCGGCAGGTGGCTGCCCTGACAGGGGGCGCTCACTGGCTGCCGAGCAGGGTGGTGACCGTGGGCAACTTGCCTCGGCCTGGATCTTGGAGGAAGATCTCAGCTCTTCCTGCTCAGTGCAACACAGCCTCTGTTGTCTTGAGGACGACCCTGTCACACTGCACGTCCTCGTCAAGATGGACGAGTCCCTCAGATGTGGCTCCTCACCTGCTGAGACGGTCGCATCCCTCTTTCTGATGTTAGGCGTTGCGTGAACTGCTCTGGGGATGTAGGGTGTCCACCCAGTCGAGCTGTGTGGTCTCTGTGGTGAGCTGTACTGCCGCGCTCACCAGCGTTCCCTGGAACTCTCCACCTTTGTGTGTCGGGGATGCTGGTCTACTCCTTTCCTGTGCCCTTCTCTGGTTTTGGTCTCGATCAGGGTCACCCAGGCATTTTAGGAACAGTTTGAAAACTGATTTTAGTGCCTCTCTAAAAGTTTAGTGAAGCATCAGCGGAAGCACCTGGCCCTGGGCTGCTCTGTCCACAGCTATTGTCATCACCACTCCACGTCCACGCCCACCGTCCAGGCGCCCAATCCTCACCTCCACATCCACCGTCCAGGCGCCCAATCCTCACCTCCACACCAACTCACCTCCACGCCCACCAACCAGGTGCCCAATCCTCACCTCCACTCCCACCGTCCAGGTGCTCAATCCTCACCTTCCACTCCCACCAGCCAGGTGCCCAA
>PVKS010023863.1:0-31790 GCA_004027875.1 Aplodontia rufa | reverse complement strand
TCTGGAAAAAAATTAAACAGAGTTGATTCATATCTTATTCTACATGCCAGTATAATTCCTCATGGGTCAAAAATTTAAACATAAAAAAGATACCATAAAAATCCTAGACCAAAGCATGGGCAAAAAAAAAAAAAAAGTGTTTAACATTGGTGGGGACAGCATTTGTAACTATGGCCTGTATGCAGAAGCCGTAAAATATATAACATGTTCAGGGCTAAAGATGCAGATCCATGACAAAGTGCTTGCCTAGCATGTGAAGGCTCTGGGTCCAATCCCTAGCACTGTAAAAAAACAAAACCATTCTTTGTTTTGTTTTTTTTTTGGGCCACGGATTGAACCCAGAGGCGCTTAACCATTGTGCCACATCCCCAGCCCTTTTTATTTTTTATTTTGAGATAGGATCTCATTAAGTTACTCAGGGCCTCGCTAAGTTGCTGAGGCTGGCTTTGAACTTGCAATCTTCCTGCTTTAGCCTCCCAAGCTTCTGGGATTATAGGGATGAACCACTATGTCCAGAAAAACAAAAAATTTTGACCACATAAAAATATTTTCTTTTCCTGCATGGCAAGAAAAGTAAAAAGATTTTTTTTTTTTTTAAAGAGAGAGGGACAGTGAGAGAGGCAGAGAAAGAGAGAAACAACTTTATTTAGTTTTTCACATGGCCTCAGTTGCTCCAACACTCAGTTGTGTACGTGGTGCTGGGGTTTGAACCCGGGTCCTCGTGCTTGCCAGGCAAGCGCCGAAACCGCTGAGCCACCGTTCCAGCCCCAGTAAAAAGATTTTTTAAAAAACAACTGGGAAAATTTGTGTAACTTGGAGTACTAATAAAGGACTACTTTCCATAATTGATAAAGGACTTCTCTAAAATAGTTTGATAAAGACCAACTTAGTGGAAAAATGGGAACAGATAAGAGCAGAGAACTTGCAGAAAGGGAAATTCAATTGGCTCCTAAACATATGAAAGAATGTACAGTCTCACAGATAGTAACAAAATTGCAAGTTAAAACTCATTATTTTTCACTTATCAGATTGTCCGGAATCCAAAACAGGGCTGGAGCGGTGGCTCAGCGGTTGCAGCATTTGCCTGGCATACCTGAGGATGCGAGTTCAAACCCCAGCACCACATACACAATGAAGTTTCAGAGCAACGAAAGCCACATGAAACACTAATTAAAATCGATTCTCTCTCTCCCTCTTCCACTGTCCCTCTCTCTTAAAAAAAAAAAAAAAAAAAAAGAATCCAAAACATTGGTAGTGCACTACACTGTAGAGGGGCAGGGAACAGGCATTCTTCTATGTTACCGGTGAAAATGTAAATTCTTCAACCCCTCTGAAAGACCATTTGGCAAAACCTCTCCAAAGCATAAATGCACCCAGTCCTTGTCCCAACAATTCCATTTCTAGGAAGCCACCTTACAGGTAAGTCACACACATAGAGCATCATACATATTTAAGGTTATTTCCCTGCAATAGTGACTGCAAAAGCCAAAAGTTGGAAGCCACCAGCAAGTCCATCAAAGGAGGTATAGGGCTGGGGGTGTGGGTCAACGGTATGGGTCTTGCCTCGCAAGTGAGGCCCTGGCTGCACTGGCGAGGAAGAAAAAGAACTGTATGATAGCCCCAGTGGTGCAGACCTATAATCCCAGTGATTTGGGAGACTGAGGTAAGTTGGAGGCCAGCCTCAGCAATTTAGTGAGTCCCTGTCTCAAAATAAAATAAATAAATAAATAAATAAAAAGGGCTGGGAAAACAGCTCAGTGGCAAAACACCCCTGTGTTCAATTCCTAGTTTAAAGAGAGAGAGAGAGAGGGAGAGGACCTATATAATAATAGAATATTATGCAAGTGCAGAAGATGAGGATGCTCTTTACATACCAACGTGGAAAAATCTCTAAGCCAGATTATCAAAGTGAAAAACTAAAGTTTGTAAAATACTACATCTAACATGCTACTGTTTATAAGAAAAAAGGAGAAATGAGGAATACTAATTTGAATTTGTACATGTGCCAATAGAAGATCTTGGGAAAAACACTGAGACGTGAACTGGGCCCATAGGGTCAGGGAGTGGGGAGACTTCTCTCTGGAAATCTGTTACGTTTGTTCACTTTTGAAACAGGATCTCACTAAAGAATAACTGTACCTACGAAAAAGATGTAATGAATTGCTGTTTTAAATTTTAAAAGGTTCTGGACTCAGGTAGTGGCAATGGTCGTACAACTATGCCAAGATACTAAAAAGCACTTTAAAAGGGGTGTGAATAATATCAGTTATAATTTTTTTTCAAAGGAAAAGAGATACAGAAGATGCCCAGTGTCCCAGAGGGGGAAAGACAGAAACTTCCAGACACAGGAGTGTGTGGGAAGGGAGTCATCTGATGAAAGCTGATGTGCCGGGAGAAGGGAGAGGCCAGGCTGGTGGAGCCAGGGTAGTCTGCAGTGTCCTGGACATTACTTCACCAAGCTGGGCTTAACCTTGCAGGCAACAGCCACACAACACGGGACAGAAATCACATTTCCTTTGGGAAAATGACATCAGCAAAGGAGCAAAGGAGCAGTGAGGAGCTGCCCTGCTACAAAGGGCTCTGGTTAAGAGGGGACTATATTGGATGGGCATGGTGGCACACGGAGGCTGAGGCAGAAGGATCACAAAGTCAAAGCCAGCCTCAGCAGCTTAGCGAGACGCAGTTTCAGAATAAAAACTAGACAGCTAGAGCAGTAACTCAGCGGCTAAGGCGCTTGCCTTGCTCATGCAAGGAGGCAGGTTCAAACCCCAGCACCACATATGCAACAAAATGTCAGAGCAATGAAAGCCAAAAGAAAAACTAAAAAATAAAATTGATTCTCTCTTTCTCTCTCTCGACTGTCCCTCTCTCTTTAAAAATTAAAATAAAAAAAAATAGAAAGGACTGCAGATGTGGCTCAGTGATTAAGCACCCCTGAGTTCAATCCCATGTATCAAAAAAAGAAAAAAAAAAGAGAGAATGAAGTTAGAAATTGGTCAGGAACAATTGGAAAGGAGAACGAAGGAGCTCTGGGGATATGTGGGGAGAAATGGGGTTTGGGAGCAGTTTGGGGGTGACTGGGAAGATACTCACGGCAGAAGCTGCTGTTCCTCCAGAACGGGGGCTTGAGCCCCTTGGCCTGGCAGGCGACCCCAAAGGCCTGGAAGGTCGGGCAGAGGGACTCTCTGAGGTCCCCAGTTGCACAGTATTTGTTCATACAGACCAGCAGCAGGGCCTTGAGGTCTACGCGGGAGGCACACTGGACCCAGGACGGGGCCTTGAGTGCTGCTTGGCAACTTTCCTGTGCCTTCTGGGCACTGACCATCTGGCATTTTATGTTCACACCTTCCTCTTTGATCTTCTCGCATCTGGGAAGGGAAAACAATTGGATCAACATAGGGGCACCTACTGCCCCATCTGAACTCTCGGGGATACCCCACCCTTCTTGTCTTCATGGGGAAGCTGGTCTGAGCTCACCTTCCATGCGGCTTCCAGCTCCGCCCAGCTTTTTTTTTTTTTTAAAGAAAGGACAGTGAGTGTGTGTGTGTGTGTGTGTGTGTGTGTGTGTGTATGAGAGAGAGAGAGAGAGAGAGAGAGAATCAATTTTTATTGAGTTTTTCACATGGCTTTCATTGCTCTGACACTTAGTTGTGCACATGGGTGCTAGGGTTCGAACCCGTGAGGTCGTGCGTGCCAGGGAAGCACTGTAACCATCAAGCCACGGCTCCAGCCCCTCCTCCCAGCTTTCTAAGTGAACATTTTTTGCATTTCCCCAATGAGGCTCCACCAGCCCCTGAGACCCAGCAGCCTCCACCCTCAAATCATGCACATAAAAGGACAGTCTGGTCTCGCGATCTCAGGTTCACCTTGCAGTCTGGCTTCCCAGCCCATTCTGTTATGGAAAGGTACAGGGTATGGTTAAGACCATTTTCTGGAAATGGTCTTAGGGGACCATTACTTTGGGTCAATGTCTTTGTCCTTCCAGCTGTTCATGAACTCAAGGTCACTCTGGGCTAATTCATCACTGGGCATTATTAGTTCATCCTCTGGCTCGCTGTTGAAGTTCCCGCACACACCGCACACCTGGGTGAGCAGATGACTTTTCAGTGCTGGAAAGGCCTAAGGGCATTTTCCATGGAAGCATTCTCATCCATCTTTCATGGAGAGGGGAACAGGGGAGCCCTCCTCCTGCTGGGGACTGACCTCTTGCGGTGGGATGGGGATGCTGCTCCACCCCCCAGGGTGGCTTCCCCCACCAACAAAGTCAGATGTTACCCTCACCTTTCCCAAATAGGCTGCAGGGACTTTTATTTCTAAGAAATGGTTGCCGTCAAAATGGACTTCTATTCCAAAATTGATTTTGACGACCGTGAAGTTGCCCTTGGAAGTAATGCTGACCCCAGAGATTTGGAATGTGGCAGGAAGGGTGACTGCCTTACCATTGATCTGAAGAGAAGGGTGACACCTGTGAGTACGAAGGACCAGAATCCCCTTCTCAGAGCTCGTTCCTCCCTCACAATGCCCATCTCACCAGAACTTGGTGGTCCTTCTTCAGGACTATCTGGGAATCAAAGATGTTGATGTACAGCTGGTGGATGTAGATAGGCTTGGCTTTATCATTGCGTTTGTTGCTCTTGGCACTGATCTTGAAGAAAGCCACGTTCATGGTGGGGTGGCACACTTTCACTAAGACATGAGTGCAGGTGTCCAGAAGTTGATGGCCAATGCCATCAAAGCTCACATACTGGGAATCCTCTGAGATCCGGCATGCTCCCACACCTGGGGGAAAAGACTGGTGGTTGAGATATCAATCCACCTCTGGTGAGAACCCTGTCCCAAGGGAAGTGATCTTGCTTCCTCTCTGCCTGGTAAGACCAGAGAGCCCCAAGAAGGAAGCAGGACCATGTTCAAGAAAAAAATGAAGGGGTTGGAGCGGTGGCTCAGCGGTTTCGGCGCTTGCCTGGCAAGCACGAGGACCCGGGTTCAAACCCCAGCACCACATACACAACTAAGTGTTGGAGCAACTAAGGCCATGTGAAAAACTAAATAAAGTTGTTTCTCTCTTTCTCTGTCTCTCTCACTGTCCCTCTCTCTTTAAAAAAAAAAAAAAAGAAAGAAAGAAAGAAAAAAGAAAAGAATCAAGGCCCGGGTTATGGTGCTGGCCTGGCATGTGCTAGGATGGGGGTTCGAACCCCAGCACCACTTACACTAATAAGTGTTGGAGCAATGAAAGCCACACAAAAAGCTAAATAAAATTGATTCTCTCTTTTTCTCTGTCTCACTGTCCTCTCTTAAATAAAGGAAGGACTAGGAGGAGGAGGAGGAGGAGAAGGAAGAAGAAGAATAATTAAGGCCCAAGATAAGAGGGTGTGGCTCTTAGAGGTGGAAAGGGGTGTGATTCTACCAGGGAGGGATTTGTAATGTTCCATCAAGTTTGTGCCTCCTGCAAGAGACAGTTGCTGTGTTTGAATGTATGTTCCCCAGAATTCATGAATTGGAAACTTAACTCCCAAAGTCATATGTTAGTGGTATTTGGAAGTGCTGATTTTTTTTTCTTGAGAGGGACAGTGAGAGAGACAGAGAGAGAATCAATTTTATTCAGTTTCTCATGTGGCCTTTGTTGCTCTGACACTCTGTTGTGTATGTGATGCTGGGGTTTGAACCCATGTCCTAGCCCATGCCAGGCAAGCACCATAACCGCTGAGCCACTGCTCCAGCCCTCTGAAGGGGCTACTTTAAGAGGTGATTAAATAATGAGGGTTCTGCCCTATGAACAGATTTATTTATTCATGGATTAGTGGATTAATAGGTTGTAAGGGGAATGGCTTAGTTATCATAAAAGTGGGCCTGTATAAAAGCCAGTTTGATCATCTCTTGTGAGATCCTCCTTGCCATATGAATGTGGAATCTGCCTTGGGACACTGCGGAGTCCTAACCAGCAAGAAGCCCTCTTCAGATGTAGCCCCTCAACCTTGAATTTCCCAGCCTCCAGAATTTAAGAAATACATTTCCTGGGCTGGGGGTGTAGCTCGGTGGTAGAGCACTCTAGCATGGGCAAGAACCTGGGTTCCATGACCAGAACTGAAAGAAAAGAAGGAAGCAAGGAAATAAAGAAGACATTTGTCTATAAACAAATGTCTCCAGGATTCTGATACAGCAACATAAAACGGGTAACTGAACCCTGAGACACCTTTCCAGGCAATAGGGAGGCCACCTGTCCTTGGAAGAGCCAGAAATTATTTGGTATAGCCGGGCAATGAATGTGAACCTGAGTGCTAATAGGGACAGGCAGCAGAGTGTGGGGGAGTTGAGAGCTGCTCTAGGTGGCCCTCCTACCTGAGGCCCGGCAGCGGAGCAGCCCATCCAGGTGTCTACATGTCTTCTCAGGCTTGCAGGCGGTTTTGTTACAGGTGACGTTGTTGTAGATGGAGCAGCTGCATCTGGTAGTACAGGTGTTCTCTGTGTACCACCTTTCCCCCACCTGTGGGGTGCAGGGATTAGCAGAGCCAACAGGAATTTGGAAGCAGGAGGTGGGGGTGTGTCCCCCACCCTGTGAGTCTCTGCAACTGGTTGTGTGCCGCTGTCTCTAACTTTTCTCAGCTTCTCAGCCCCTCTCAGGCCCTGAGCCCTCCTGATGCCTGTCCTAGCTTTTTCTGTGCTGCCCGCTCCCTCAACTTGGGGAACTGGGAAAGGCAGGCTTGGTCCCTCACTGGGTGGTAGAGGCCTGTTTTGTCGATGCAGCCACACTGGCTGAAGGGCACACAGGACGTTCCGCTCAGGACGAGGTCTTTCTGGCACTCACAGCCCTCCACACAGGGCAGAGATGGCGGGCAGTCCTTTGGGATTTTCAGGTTGAGGCAGGTGGCTGGGCAGGGGTTGGTACAGTGGTGATAGCTACTGCCAGGAGGACATCGCACAGCTGTAAAGGACACAAGCATTAGGGAGGCGAGTGGCACTTCCAGCTCCCAGCGCTGGAACATCAGGAGTCTCTGGGAATGTCCACTGGTGGATTAACAGACCCCCCAGCTGTGGTCTAGCCACGTGATGGAAAGAAGCCAGTCGCTAAGACACATACCAGATGACTCCTCCGCTGTGAAGTTCCTAAAGGAGCTAAATGCATAGAAACAGAGGTAGAATGGTGGTTGCCAGGGGCGCTAAAGGATGGGGATCTGTTTAGTGGGGTCAGGGTTTCAATTGGGGAAGGAAAAGTTCTGGAGATAGATGGTGGTGAGGATTGCAGAACATGGTGAATGCTCGTTCTTCTGAATTAAAAACGGTTAAAATGTGAGCCAGGTGCAGTGGTGCACGCCTGTAATCCCAGTGGCTCAGGCAGCTGAGGCAGGAGGTTGGCAAGTTCAAAGCCAGCCTCAGCCAGTTGGGGAGACCCTAAGCAACTTAGTGAGATCCTGTCTCAAAATAAAAAATAAAAAGGGCTGAGGATGCAACTTAGTGGTTAAGTGCCCCGTTCAACCACAGTGCAAAAAAAAAAAAAAAAAAAAGTCAGATCTAATATTTGAAAAATGGTCAAAGTAGTAAATTTTGTTATATACATTTCCCCATAATTTTTTTTTTTTTTAGAAAGAGGGGACAATGAGAGAGAGAAAGAGAGAAGCAATTTTTATTTAGTTTTTCAAGTAAACTTCATTAGTCAGACACTTCTCTGTGTACGTTGGTGCTGCGGTTTGAACTTGCATACTCGCGCATGCCAGGCAAGCGCCAAGCCACTGCTCCAGCCCCTCCCCATAATTTTTTTAAAGAGAGTTTTTTGGAAAGAGGAAGAAAGGGAACAAAGCCTACAGAGCTTATAATCCCAGCTACTCAGGAGGCTGAGGCAGGAGGATCACAAGGTCAAGGGCAGCCTGACTGATTCAGCCAGACTCTGTCTCAAATGAAATGAAAAGGGCTGGAGGGTGTAGCTCTGGTAGAGGGCTTGCCTAGCATGCAGGAGGCCCTAAGTTCAATCCCTGGCACCATAAGAAAGGAAAGAAGGGAAGAGAAAGGGAGGGAGGGGATATAAAAGAAAGGGAACAGAGCTGGCTCAGGTAAAAAGGGAAGGAGGCAGTGACCACCAGATGAGGGTAGAATTTTTTTTTTTTTAAGAGAGAGGGAGAGAGAGAAAGAGAGAATCAGTTTTATTTATTTTTTCATCTGGCCTTTGTTTCTCCAACGCTTAGTTGTGTATGTGGTGCTGGGGTTTGAACCTGGGTCTTCACATATGCCAGGCAAGTACTCCAACCACTGAGCCACTGCTCCAGTCCCAAGGCAGAAGTTTTTGATAAGAGCATCAGATAGAGTTGGCTCCAGTGCAGGGAGACAAACAGGACAGGGCTGGGCTGGAGAGAGGTGGATGAGAACAGAGGAAGGCCCCACGTCTGGGTGAGTGCACTATTCAGGTAGAAAAGCTGAGCTCGGGGGAGAGAGAACAGGGTTCCGGGCTTCCTCTGGGCTGCGGAAGCAGGTGGTTAGGTCACTCACAGCAGAAGGTGCTGTTGCGCCAGGCAACGGCCCGGCCAGCCTGGGCACACAGGGACGCATAGGCCTGCAGGGAGTGGCACAGAGCCAGAGCCTTGCCCTTGGCCCCACACTGGCTGTGCACACAGTTGGAGAAGCTGGCCTGCGGGGGCACCACCTCATGGCACGAGGAGAACGGTCCTGGAGGGGCGAGAGAGGAGGGTGAGTCTGGGGAACGCAGCCTCTGCGGGGCTCACTGGACATTCCTTTCCATCAAAACACAAAAGAGGTCTGGTTAGTCATAGCTCCCAAGAAGGTGACCACGGACCCTGGCCAGGCCCCTCTGTGCTGCCGTTCGCCTTCCCCATGCCATTCGTTTCTGGTCCTGCTCTTTTTCCTTGCCTGACCAGTCTCCCTCCTTGGTGTCCAGTCCCTGGGGTAGAGGAGAGGACAAAGGGATAGCAGGGGTTGGGTCTTACCCTGAGGGTTGGTCAAGATGGCACAGTTCTTGTTCCAGGTGTCTGTCATGTTGTTATCTTGGCAGGTGTAGTTCTTGCCACCCCACAAGAAGCAGCTGAATAAGGGGAGGAAAGGACAGAAACCTAGGACTGAGAAAACATCCCCCAAAATGAAGAATAGGTGGACAGGAAATGGGAAGGTGGGCAGAAGAGAATCAACATGCCCCCTGGAGTAGGAAGGCTAGGAGGTGAAGCAGGAAGGAACAAGGCAGCTGGCCAGGGGGACTTCCCTGCGGGCTTCCCAGCAGGAGGTACACAGTACAAAGGGAATGGGATGCAGATGCCTCCAGGGTGCCCTCTGAGGCTTCCTCCCAGTGTCAGCTCTCCCTGCCTGGCTCCTCTGCCCCCAGCTCACCCAGGTTCTGAGGCTTCTGATAACTTCCACGAGGCCCCCAGATGTAAGGAGTAGTCTGCGGGCTTCTTATCTGGACGCAGGTTGTCATCCAAGCTGTTATTGTTGTAGTTCCCTGCAGGAATAGGCAGTTAACAGAGGCAACAGAGCCACTGGCACACACAACTCCAGGGCCACCGTCCTCCTAACCAGAAGTGGGGCCCTTCCCTTGATGTCCCCTCTGCACATCAGGGCTAACCCTTTCTTCTGCATCTCCTGTTTGCCTGAACACCAGCTGATTTCACCCATGACCCATTTGCTGCTCCCACTTGGAAGTTCCCCCTGGCATCTAGACTTGTTCCCTCCTGCTGCCCAGTGTCCTCAAAAAAATCTGTCAGTTGACAAACACTAAAAATGACTGTTGGAGATGTGTGGGTGGAACAGAACTGACAACAGCGCCTGCCCCATGTCCCAGCTTTTCCCCACAGCTGCTCACCACAGATGCCACAGAGTCGGCCAGCATAGGAGGAGGGCACTGTCACCTCTGCCAGGTGGTTCCCATCAAATCGAACCTGAAGCCCAAAGTTTGTGTAGAGCAGGATAAAGAAGCCGCTGAGTCTGATCATCACCTGGCCTCCTAAAGGCCACACAGGCAGGGTCACCTGATGGCCATTCACCTGCAGAGGTCGAGGGAAGGCAGCAGAGGAAGTCAGGAATTTGGGACAAAGATCGAATGAAGGCAAAATCCTGGGAGCAGAAGGGGGTGATGGATGTTTCACAGAGGGGGGAGGGAGCCCAAGGAGGAGGGGGCTGCAGGGTACCCCCAGGGGCTCTCCGAAGCTGAGATGTGAGCAAGAAGGAGCACAGGAGAGGGGCAAGCAGGCTGGGCATGGTGGGGTCCGGGAGGCAGCGGTGGGGGGAGAGGCACTCACCATAACCCTGTGGCCTTTGATCAGTGAGATATTGAGGCCAAAGACCTGCACGTTGACGGCTCTGACGTAGGAGATCTCCATGTTCCCCTCGCGGATCTCGTTGGTGGTGCTCACAACAAAGTTGTTCTCTTGGGAACTGGACGAGCAAGGCTGGGTCAGGACATAGGCACAGGTGCCCATGAAGTGGTGCACGGTTCCATCAAAGGTCAGGTAGTGGGGGTCACCGGAGACGATGCAGGTGGCTGCACCTGGGACGACAGGGTTTGGAGTCTCGTGGCCACACGCCCCGGAAGCCCTGCTCCAGGGCTGCCGTGCTGATGAACTCGTGATGGTATAGCACCTGCAGCCCCTCCTGGAACTGGGTGTTGCTCTAGGAGGTGTGGCTGGCTTGGCTCAGGGATGTCCAGGAGGGAGACTGCCCTCCCCTACTCCACTCTGAGCCCTGGAAGATACTGCTCCTGGTCTGGGAAACTTGAAGGCCCATGTTAGAGACTTGGTCCCCATATTGCTGCTTTTGGGGGGCAGTGGAAATGAAGAGGTGGGGTCTAGCGGGAGGTTTCAGGTCATTGGGGGTGCTCTTGAAGGGGACTTGGGGGACCCTAGTCACTTCCTTTTTTTCTTCATGTCCGAGTTGCGATGTGAGCAGTGCTTTGCTCTGCCACATACTCCCCACCATGAGGAGCTGCTGCCCCACTACAGGCCCAGAAACCACTGGGCCAGCCTCCCAAACCAGAAGCCAAAATAAACCTTTTTTCTGTTTTTTTTTTTCTTGATACTGGGGATTAAACCCAGGGGTGTTAAACCACTGTATGACATCCCTAGCTCAGTTTTGTTGGTTTGTTTGGTTTTTAAAGATAGAGGCAAAGGGGGCTGGAGTGGTGAGTCAGCAGTTAGAGCAAGCGCGGAAGACCCAGGTTAGAAAGCCAGCAATGCACACACACGCAGCTGTGTGTTGGAGAGACAAAGGCCAGATGGAAAAAATGAATAAAACTGATTTTTTTTCTCTCTTACTCTCTCCCCCTTGGGGGAAAAAAAAACAGGGAGTGAGAGAGAAAAAGATAATTTTTATTTACTTTTCCATCTGATCTTTGTTTCTCTTACACTTAGTTGTGTATGTGGTGCTGGGGTTTGAACCCGTGTCCTTGCACTTGCTAGGCAAGTGCTCCAACCACTGGGCCACCGCTCCAGCTCATTTGTTTGTTTTCGAGACTGGGTCTCACTAAATTGTTGAGGCTGGCTTTGAACTTGTGATCCTCCTGCCTCAGCCTCCCAACCCACTGGGATAACAGGTGTGCATCACCATGCCCAACCTTTTCTAAGTTTAGCTATTTGTTACAATATATTTATAAGTTTTGTATAAATACAATATATTTATAAGTTTAGCTATTTGTTACAATAATGCCAAGCTGACTAATTCACAGACCCGACTGAGCCCCAGATCTCTAGGGAAGCTGCCTTGGGAAGGGTCTTCCCCTTGCTTGAGGTCCTGCTGTTTCCATTCCCTCCAACGCCTCACCTTGCGCATGGCAGCCATAGAAGCCATCCTGCAGGTCACAGAATTCCTGGATCTTACACCTCCAGGACTGGCAGTTAATTTTGTTTTTGCTTTCACAGACACAGAGCTCCTTGCAGCCTGGCTTGAACCATTGCTCCCCTTTCTGGGGAAGGAAAAGAAAGCAGTTTTTCCCAGGTCTGACACAAAAGCCCACGGCCACTCCAGTTGCTGGCCTGCTCATGGGGACATCCTATCCTCCGGAAATTCTGTGCTTAGCTGTAAAAATCTGGCACTGGATCACAGATGCAGTGGCTTAATCATTGACTTGTTCACTCACTATTTCGGCTGCTCTGTCTGCGTATCATGGGAGGTGTTAGCATTCAGTAATGAACCAGCAGAACTCATGACCCCCTGGGGGATGATAAATTTAAGATATCCCTTGGATATATCTCCAATGGATACGTGTCCAAGTGATACCATCCAGGTACCCCAAGATAGCCTCCCCCCATGGACACCAAATATTAGCACCTGCTATGAGATTCTGAGATGTTTTCTGACTTTGCTTATCAGGAAGGCTTCAAGGAGAAGGGAGCATTTCAACAGGGCTTCGAGGGAGGTGAAGGATCCCAATGGGAAGAGGTGGCTGAGAAGCAGAGCAGGGTACAAAGCGGCTGGGGAAAGGTCAGAGCATTGGCTGGGGGTGCAGTTCAGCAGTAGAACACTTGCTTAGTGTTCACAAAGCCCTGGGTTCAATCCTCAGCACCAAGGGGGGAAACTTTATTTATTGATTTTATTTTTTTAAGAGAAGGACAGTGAGAGATCAAGAGAGACGAGAGAGAGAGAGAGAGAACCAATTTTTATGGAGTTTTTCACATGGCTTTCGTTGCTCTGACACTTAGTTGTGTATGTGGGTGCTGGGGTTTGAACCTGTGTACTCGCGCATGTTGGGCAAGTGCCGTAACCGCCCAGTCACCACTCCAGCCCAAGGTGGGGAATTAAAAAAAAAAAAAAACCCAGAGCAAGACTTGGGCTGGGAGCATTCAGAGGCCCAGGCTGCAGTGGGGGCCGCAGGAGGATGGCAAGGTGACTGGAGGGCTGTTCTGGAGACCAGTGCCGTTCGCAGGCCTCCAGCGAGGGCTGGGGAGAGAGGCCTGGTTCCAAAACGCTGCTTCCAAGAAGAGTGAAAACAGGTGCGGAAGGAGGGCTGGCGGAGAGAAGACGGCATTTGAGGCACGGAAATACTCGGGACTCCAGCGAGTGGAAAATTTGGGCAAAAGTGATCTGCGAAGTGACAGCTGAGGGGGGCAGCAGGGAGGATGGGAGGGGACAGAACAGGGATCTCAGAGTCTGAGAGGCAGTCTGGGAAAGAAGTGTGCCGTGATGCTGTCCCAGGCTTCATGGAAAGGACCAGAGCTGAAGAGAGAATGGGAACTTAGAGGGGTGGGATAAAGCTCAGTGGCAGAGCACTTGTCTGGCATGTGCAAGGCCTTGGGTTTGATCCCCGGCATCGCCCCCCCCCCCCCACAAAAGCTCAGGATCAGAATTTCCCTAATCACAGCCCTCAATCTCCTGGCTCCGCTTGTCTCCTGCTCTCTCTCTCCTGCCTCTCACCCCAGCCCCGGGAGCAAGTCCTTTCTGGCTACAGGGCTGCTCACTTTGAAGTATCTTCCGGAGGGGTCAAGGCAGCCACACTCGGATTGAGGGACACACTTCAGGCCACTGAGGACGAAGCCTGGGTTACACACGCAGGCCTCCATGCACTTGTCTTGGCAGTTCTTGCTAGAGATTTCCGAATGGCAGGAGTCCGGGCATGGATTCGCACACAAGGAGTACTTGCTATTGCTCGGACAGATCAGGGCTATGGAGGGAGAAGTTCAGGTAAGGAGACAGATGAGACTGAGGGAGAAAAGGGAAGAATGTGCCTTGAAGTCCCCAGCTAGAGAGGCTCTGGCCAATGTTGAGGAGAGTGTCTTTAAGATGTGGGGCCGGGAGCCTGTCTGACCCCTGGCACCTGCTAAGATGCGGTCATATGGATGTTACCATGGACTTCCATGGAAGCAGATGGAGCTACAGAACAGCCTCAAGCATGCTGCTGTGTAGACGTGCCCCAGGTGAGGAAGTCGGGTGCCAAGCATGCAGGGAGCAGCCTCCCACAGGCCTGGCCAGACCAGGAGCTATGAGGCAGCCAGCAGCCTCCCACAGGGCCTGGCCAGACCAGGAGCTATGAGGCAGCCAGCAGCCTCCCACAGGGCCTGGCCAGACCAGGAGCTATGAGGCAGCCAGCAGCCTCCCACAGGGCCTGGCCAGACCAGGAGCTGTGAGGCAGCCAAGAGCCCCTCTGCCCCAGGTCTGCACATCTCAGAGGGCTTGGCCATGCTCATAAACACACTTGAACATGTCCTAGACAGGTCCGTAGCTATAAAGCCTTTTGAGTTTGCAAGTGACTGTGTGATTTTCTATTCTTTTTTCTTTCTTTCTTTTTTTTTTTTTTTTGTACCAGGCATTGAAACCAGGGGTGCTTAACCACTGAGCAACATCCCTAGCCTGTGTTTTTTGTATTTTAAGACAGGGTCTCTCTAAGTTGCTCAGGACCTCACTGAGTTGCTGAGGTTGGCTTTGAATTTTTAATCCTCCTGCAATCGGGCCCCTGAACCTCTGGGATCACAGGCGTGCACCACTGTGCCTGGTGACTGTGACTGTGTGATTTTCTCAGGGACCTTTCCAACTCTGCCCACTGCCCTGACCTCATGTGGAAGTAGGGGGTCCAATGGGGTGGACCCCACACCTGTGTGAATGCCCTGTCTGCATTTGAAGGGGGCCTGCATCTTCTCCCCTGCTTTGGGGCACAACTCACGGCAGAACTGAGGTTCCCTCCAGGGCTTCACAGCATAGCCAGCCTGCTGGCAGACAGCAGTCATGGCTGACATATGGACACAAAGAATCAGCTGGAGCCCCTGGAAGTTACACATGTCAAACAGGCAGTTGTTGAAGAAGGAAGTGGCCTTCAGGTGAAGCAGGCATTCCCTGAGGAAAGAGCCCAAATCAGAGGGGAGGAGGCGGCAGAATTTCCAACCCTCCACCTAGGAGGACCCTAGGGTGCCCAGCAGCCCCGCCTGCCCTCCTTCATACTCAAACACTCCACTGGAGTTCATAAGCTGCCCACAGAACTTGGGCCCCGACATAGTATTCTGCAAGGTTTGGTCACAAGTAAAGAGACGTTTCTGGGTCTTCTGGCACCTAAAAAAGATCCAGCCAAATGCTAAGGCCCAAGGCTTGCTTGCAACTGGGGCCCTAAGCTGCTGAAAGGCTGAAAGAGAGGATATTAGAATGCTGAGTCCAAAGGAGGTGGGAAAACCTGGAGTCTCCATGGAGGAAACGAGAAAAGGGTCTCCCTATGTTGCCCAGTCTGGCCTTGAACTCTTGGTTCAAGTGAACCTCCCACCTCAGCCTCTCAAGTAGCTGGGACTAGAGGTGCATGCCACCATGCCTAGCTCTAGTTGGCCTGAAAAGTGACCAGCAGGGAGGGTAGGGGAGGGCAGTGGGACGCCCCGGCCCCCAGCAGGGGCTCCTCGCTCACTCTTTGCCCTTGTCCATGATGGTCTGCCAGCTGTTCCCCAGCTCCTCGTCGTCTTCAGCTGGACTGCCATCTGGCTTCAGGTTGTCATTGCTGCTATCCCCGTCATAGTTTCCACAGAAACCACAGAGTTTGCCTGAGTACATGCTGTGGGACCCAGGAGAGTGGGGAGCATGAGTGGGGTGAAGGGACCCCAGTCATCAGAGGGGAGGGGACAATGAGCTGCAAGCCATGAGGCAGGAGGTTCAAGTGGATTACGAGGTACCTGCTCCTGACGTGGGTGGCACACCAGGTGAACAAGATCGCCAGGGCCTCATCCGGAGCCACTGTGCAGTTTCCCCCAGCCCCTTCTGCTCAACCGCTTCATCATCCAGCCATCAAATGCCCCTTTTGGCCCTACACCACTCTGGCTTACTCTTACATGCATTGGTTCCCTTGTCTGTCATCTGGGGAGCCACTCTTCCTTGAAGAACGGAATCTAGAAGCCCCCAGAGCACACGAGCAACTCCTCCTCTAGGACATCCTGCTATTATTCCACTGTGCTCAAGCCATTTCCTCCTGTCTTCCCATCCAGAGGGAGGTCCTGCCACTTGAGCTAGGTGCTTCCTACCATTTGGGAGGAACCCAAGTGACTGAGCATTATTAGTGCCTGGAATGGGAGGAGGGATGAAGGGTGGATGGAAGAGATCTATCTCACAGGGAGAAGTGGCAGCTGCCTGGCTGGAAAGCTGCCTCACCTGGGCACAGTCACAAACAGCTGCTGGTGGCCATCCCATCTCACAAGCAAACCAAATGGTGTCCTCACTTCCAAAAATCGCCCACTTGGAGTCACGAAGACGCCTTTAGAAGCTGTGGCTGGCAGGGTGACTCGCTGACCCTTCACCTGTCAGAGGGAGGGGCAGAGAAACCAGGGGGTCAAGGAGGACCCCAAGACTCCCATATCCACAGCTGCAAGGTATAACATCCTTCACAGAATCCTAACAACCTCTCCCATCCTTGGAGCTTCACCATCAATGTTTATTTAAGTCCATCCCTGCTGGAGCTGACCAGGAGCAGGCCTTGGTCAGGTTCAGTTGCCCAGCAGGGGCAGATGGGGTATGGGTCTCACCAGTGCGCGTCTGCCCTTGAGCAGGGTGATGGTGGTGTCATGTAGGATCACATAGACCTTGCTCAGGCAGGTCAGTCCTTTGGGTCCCCATTCCTCATTCTTGGCTATCACCTTGAAGGATGGGTCTGGGTGGGGAGAGGGAGGAAGAGAGCCCAAGGGCTTACTTCAGTAAACATTTTTATTTTGTTTTATTTATTTTTTTATAAGCGAGAGGGACAGTGAGAGACAGAGAATTTTTTATTTAGTTTTTCACGTGGCCTTCATTGCTCCGACACTTTGTTGAGGATGTGGTGCTGAGGTTCGAACTCACGTCCCTGTGCATGCCAGGGGCAACTGACCCACTGCTCCAGCCCAGTAAACATTTTTATTTAATTTTTTTAAGAGAAAGAGAGAGAGAGAGGAAGAGAAAATCAATTTTATTTATTTTTCCATCTGGCTTTTGTTTCTCCAACACTGAGTTGTGCTTGTGGTGCTGGGGTTGAACCCGGTCCTTGTGCATGCCAGGCAAGTGCTCTAACTGCACCACTCCAGCCTTAAGCTTTTTTTTTTTTTTTTAAACTTTTTTTTTTTTTTTTTAATACTGGGAATCAACCCTAGGGCCTCACACATGCTAAGCAAGCAACTCTACCACTGAGCTACACTTCAGCTCAGTAAACATTTTTGAGCGTGTGCTGTGGATCAAGACCTGGCACTGTGGGCCTGGAGCAGTGGCTCAGTGGTTATGGCGCTTGCCTGGCGTGCATGAGGATGCAGGTTCGACCCCCGGCACCACATACACAGCGAAGTGTTGGAGCAACAAAAGCCACATGAAGAACTAAATAAAATCGATTCGCTCTCTGTCTCTCTCCCTCTAAGCCTGGCAGTGGCACTGTGAGTAGAACAGGTAGGGAAGCAGGACCCAAGCAGGTAGGTTCCTCTGGAACAGCCTGCCTGCTGTCTCTCCCCTCCGTGTGCAGGGACACCCTCCAGGCTGTTTGTTCCTTCACAAGCCTCTTAACAGTGATTGCCACTGTGCCACAAGGGCCCTCAGTACTGGCTGGCCAAGGACAACTGATATCTCAAACTGCATTTTCCCCAGAAGTCTGGGCCTGAGACTCCTGGCCCTGGGGTGGACATTGCAACCCTTGCCCTACAGAGGACTTTGATCCACCATGGCCTCTTCCTCTCATCTGCGCCCAGTCCTGTCCTTCTGACCAGCACTGTGCCCCTCATGGCCCACACCCGACCTCAGACCCCTCAGGACCTACCTGGGGAGTTGTTGCAAGACTGAGTGAGGACATAAGTGCATTTGCCTGAGAAGTAAATGTGTCTCTCGTCAAAGGTGACATAATGAGGGTCTCCATAGATCATGCAGGTGGAAGTGCCTGCAGAGGGGAGAAAGGAGGACCTGGGAAGCTGCTTCCACTGCCTGGACCCCACATCCCAGACCTCCCATCCGGTGACCCAGCCCCGCTCCTCCACTCCAGGGAGGGCTTGGGATCCTAGTGTCACACTCATTCTCACAGCCAGCAGGGAGGTGCTCACCATAGGGGTGGCATCCATACTGGCCGTCCTTCAGCTGGCACACCGTGCGTGTCCCACACTCAGAGATCTGGCACTCCATGCGGCTGCCCGACTGGCATTGACAACGTTCTGTGCAGTTGGGGCTGAACCACTCTTGCCCAGGCTGGGAGCAAGGAGACCCAGAGTCATAGAGCCATAGCTCTTGGGGCCTCCACCATACCCAGGAGAGAGGATGCTCTTCCATGTGCAGATCTAAACTTGCTCCACTCCCTCCTTCCATCTCGGGACATTTGCATATGCTCTTCCCTACCCATCTTTCCCCCCTCCTCCCCCTTCATCTGTGTGTGTGTGTGTGTTCGCACGCACATGCACATGCGCCCATGCACATGCATGTGTGTGCAGTATTGGGGACTGAGCCCAGGGGTGCTCTAACACTGAGTTATATCCCTAGCCTTTTTATTTTTTATTTTGAGACAGGGTCCCTCTAAGCTGCTGAAGATGGCTTGAAACTGTTTTCCTCCAGCCTCCCAAGTGGCTGGAATTATAGGCATGCACCACCGCATCAGCTCCGTGTCTTTCCAGTTCGTTCTTCCACAACTAACACAGTTCAGCTCAAGGACAGCTTTCTCAGAAAGACTTCCCAGACCCGCTGACTAGGTCATCCTTATGCTTCCTTCCAAGGATTTCCCACAGTTGCACTTTGATATATCTTTCTTTCTTTTTTTTTTTTTTTAAGAGAGAGGGACAGTGAGAGAGACAGAGAAAGAGAGAAACAACTTTATTTAGTTTTTTACGTCACTTTAGTTGCTCTAATATAACATTTAGTTGTGTACATGGTGCTGGGGTTTGAACCTGGGTCCTCGTGCTTGCCAGGCAAGCGCCGAAATCGCTGGAGCCACTGCTCCAGCCCCTCTTTTTTTTAAATTAATTAATTAATTTATTTATTTTATAAGGTGGAGAGTTTCTTTTTCTTTTCTTTTTTTTTTTAAGAGAGAGGGACAGTGAGAGAGACAGAGAAAGAGAGAAACAACTTTATTTAGTTTTTCACATGGCCTTAGTTGCTCTAACACTTAGTTCTGTACGTGTTGCTGAGGTTTGAACCCGGGCCCTTGTGCTTGCCAGGCAAGCGCCGAAACTGCTGAGCCACGGCTCCAGCCCCCTTCTTTTTTTTTTTTTTTTTAAAGACAGAGAAGAGGGCAGGAGAGAGAGAGAATCAAATTTTTTTTAAATCTGGTTTTTATTGCTCCAACACTTAGTTGTATATGTGGTGCTAGGATTCGAACCCAGGTCCTTGCACTTCCCAGGGCAAGTGCTTTAATCGCTGAGCCACCACTCCAGCCCTTCTCTTTTATATTTCTTTTGTGCTTGTTTGATTATAAGTGCCCCAGGCAGGGACTATGTCTGTCTTTACAGACCATTTTGGCCCCAGTGTGTCACAGTAGAGACTCTCATTCAATAAATACTTGCTGGCACTGGAGCGGTGGCTCAGTGGTTGGAGCGCTTGCCTCGCATGCACTAGAACCCTGGTTTGCACCCCAGCACCATATATACAACCAAGTGTTGGAGAAACAAAGGCCAGATGAATGAATAAATAAAACTGATTCTCTCTCTCTCTCACCTCTCTCTCTCTTTAAAATAAATAAATACTCACTGAGTGAAGAGTCAACCAAAGCCCCTGGTGCATTATAAGGACAAGAAGCTTGCCCTGTTCATGCGGACCCCAATGCTGAGAGGTAGAAAGTATTAAATAGTGATCATTTGCTGAATGCATCTATGCCCTCCTGGGGCAGAGGGAAGACCCCCTTGATGTGACGGTCGTGACCATCTTTCTGCCCAGGCTGCCACTGAACTTAAAACTAGCATTGATCTAGGAATCCCCAGGAGGCTGGTTAAAAGGGCTGCAGGAAGAAGCAGTCCCTGAAGAGAGAAATAGGAGTTCTGACGCCAATGGGAAGAACACCTGGGGCTGAGAGGAGGCACTGGGCATAATGAATAGTTTAAAGCATTTTAATTAATAGGCTGCATATGATATTTTTCCTAAATTATTATTAGTAGTAATAATAATGAACACTTGCTAAGTAATTGGCATGTGTCAGGATCTAATTTCATCTTTACGACAATGTTATTGTGCACATTTTTACAGATATGGAAACAGATTTCAGGAGGGAAAGAAATTTGCCTAAGGTTACCCAGTGAATGAACACTGGAGCTGCCTGGATTCAAGTTCTGGTTGATTTGGCTCTGGACCTGTCCATTATGCAGGCTTCCAGTCACATACTACTGAGCTCTGGAAACATGGCCAGTACGTGTGAAATGCACCCTGGATTTTGAGGATTCAGTATGAAGAAAAAGAAAAAAAAAGTCAACCTTCTCTTATTCTTTTTTTGTCCTCAGTGCTGCAGATCAAAGTCAGGGCCTTGCAAATGTAAGCACGTGCTCTACCACCAAGCCTCACACCTAGTCCTGATAATTCTTTATTGATTAAACACTGAAATGATAATATTTGGAATTGAGTAGGGTAAGCCCTCCATATCTAGAGGTTTACATTGCAGATTCAACTAATGGAGGATGAAAGGTAATTTTTTTTTAACGATATAGGGACAGTGAGAGAGAGAGAGAGAATCAATTTATTTAGTTTTTCACGTGGCCTTCATTGCTCCAACACTTAGTTGTGTATGTAGTGCTGGGGTTCGAACCTGTGTCCTTGCATGCATGCACTGTGATCGCTGAGTCGCTGGTCCAGCCCCAAAGGGTAATTTTTTAGATTGTGCCTGTACTGAACATGTACAGACTTCTTTCTTTTTGTTATTAATGCTTAAACATTACCTTATAGCAACTATTGACACAGGATTTACACTGCATCATGTAAAATAACCCAGAGATGATTCAAACAGTACAGGAGGATGTATAGGTTTGCAAATGCTATGCCATTTATATAAAGAACTTGAATATGGGCAGATTTGGGTATCCAAGGGAAGACTGTCCTGGAACCAATATCTCCTGGGTACCAAAGGATGGCTACAGATTATTGGAACGAATTTAACCTATTTCCTTGGGATCTTTCTTTTCTTTTCTTTCTTTTTTTTTTTTTTTTTCAGGGCTGAGGACCGAACTTGGGGGCCTTGCACGTCCTAGGCAAGCGCTCTGCCACTAAGCTAAATCCCCAACCCCTGGGATTTTTCTTTTCAATTTATTTCTTGATTTCTTCCTTGTGCTTCCCCTTCCCCAGTGCAGTGGTACTGGGGCTCAAACCCTGAGCCTTGTGTGTGCTGCCCACTGACCTACACCACCAGCCCCATTCCTTATGCTTTCTCAATGTAGCTTTTGGGCAGCGTAAAATGAGTGTGTGGCTCACAAGCCATTCTTATAAAACAGCTCTGGCCCATAGTATGCTCCTTCTGTCCTATCCAATCTCCCCAGCAGACCATCAATTAAGGGAGACAGGACAGTAAGTAACTTCTCTCTTTTGAGCCTATCAAGATTTCAGGATTTAACTGGGCATGGTGGTACATGCCTGTAATCCCTGCAACTCAGGAGGCTAAGGCAGGAGGATCACAAGTTCAAAGCCAGCCTCAGCAACTTAGCGAGGCCCTAAGCAAATTAGTGAGACTCTGTCTCAAAATAAAAAATAAAAAGGGCTGGGGATGGGCTGGAGTGGTGGCTCAGCAATTCCAGCGCTTGCCTGGCATGTACAAGGATGCAGGTTTGAACCCCAGCACCATGTACACAACCAAGTATTGGACCAATGAAGGCCACATGAAAAACTAAATAAGGTTTGATTCTGTCTCTCTCTCTCTCTCACTATACCTCTCTCTTTAAAAGAAAAAGGGCTTGGGATGTGGCTCAGTGGTTAAGTACCCCTGAGTTCAAGACATGGTATCAAAAAACAAAAAAAGATTTCAGGATTTGCTGGGTGTGGTGGGGCATGCCTGTAATCCCAGTGGCTTGGGAGGCTGAGGCAGGAGAATCACAAGTTCAAGGCTAGCCTCAGCAACTTACTGAGGCCCTGAGCAATTTAGCAAGACCCTGTCTCAAAATAAAAAATAAAAGGGCTGGGGATGTGGCTCAGAGGTAAAGTGTCTCTGGGTTCAATCCCTGATTAAAAAAAAAAAAAAAATCCTCCACATGCTGGTTGAATGATTCTGTCATTCATTGAGCTGACCCCTCGGGACTACCCAAGTTCATCTCACCCAGGGTGCAGATGCAGCAAGGAGCCAGGTGTTCTGCCATCAGTCTCCCTTGGAGAACCAGCGTCCCTGTGGACTTACCTCATAGTAGCTGTTGCCGTAGAAACAATTACAGGAAGAGGAATTGATGCACGTGTCGTTACTAAACAAGAAGCCAGGGTTGCAGATACAGCCTGCCTGGCAGAGCGGGTCGCAGCTGGGTTTGGGGTTCTCACACGATGCAGGGCAGGCACAGGATTCGTAGTGGGCATTGGAGAGGCACTTCACTAAAGGCAAAGCGCAGCTGCTGTCAAAGCGTCACTCTGCAGTTGTCCCCAGGGCCTTTCTGGTCTCTATTCTACCCAAGTCCCTGAGAAGGAGGCCCATACTGTCCTGCCATAGAAGGAATCTGCAGCCACAACGTGGATGGGCCCTGATATCATGCTCAGTCGCAAGTCAGGTACAAAGGCTCACATCCCGCAGACAAAGCCATGGCCATAGGAAGGAGATCAGCGTCATTGGGGACTGAGAAGAAGGGGGAGTGGGGAGTGACTACTAATGGGGATCCTTCTTTTTCTGGGATCCTTCTTTTTCTCTAATTAGAAAGCAATGCTAGTTGTACAACCTTATGAATATATTAAAACCACTACACTGTACACTTTAAAAAGGTGAGGGCCAGGAACTGGAGCGGTGGCTCGGCGGTTAAGGCATTTGCCTGGCACATGCAAGTACACGGGTTCAAACCCCAGCACCCACGTATACAACTAAGTGTCAGAGCAACAAAAGGCATGTGAAAAACTCAATAAAAAACTGATTTTCTCTGTCTGTCTCTCTCTCTCTTACTGTCCTTCTCCCTTTAAAACAAACAAACAAACAAACAAAAAAAGGCGAGGGCCAGGAATTTAGCTCAGTACTAGAGCGCATCCTTAGCATGTGTAAGGCCCTAGACTCGATCCCCAACACCAAACATGTATGTGTGTGTGGGGTAAACTCTGTGGTGTATGAGCTACATCTCAACAAAACATGAGGAGGACAGGAGGGAACCTGGAGCTCATTA
Source organism: Aplodontia rufa (assembly GCA_004027875.1). NCBI lineage: Eukaryota > Metazoa > Chordata > Mammalia > Rodentia > Aplodontiidae > Aplodontia > Aplodontia rufa. Next base: position 8,655 of record PVKS010023863.1, on the reverse strand, counting down.
CCACCCATCTCCACCCACTTCTGCCCTGCTCTCTCTCCAGTGCTGGGCAGCATTTTTCCAAAGTTGCCATGGTTAGGCCCACCTTTTCATTAAGAAGGCAATTTCTCCACTGGAAGAATTCCTTTCCCTGACTTTGTCCCTCTGCCTATCTCTTACCTGTGGTAGGTATAGGAGTTGTGGTAGTGGTGGTAGTTGGGGTTGTGGTGGTGGTTGTGGTAGTGGTGGTGGTTGTGGTAGTGGTGGTGGTTGTGGTAGTGGTAGTGGTAGTGGTGGTGGTGGTGGTGGTGGTGGTCTCCTCTGTGGTGGTGGTGGTCTCCTCGGTGGTGGTGGTGGTCTCCTCTGTGGTGGTGGTGGTCTCCTCGGTGGTGGTCTCCTCGGTGGTGGTGGTGGTGGTGGTGGTCTCCTTTGTGGTGACAGTGGTGGGGGGGACTGTAGAAACAGCTGACTTTTCTGTAGTTTTAAAAGGTGGAGCTGGAGTGATGGGTACTAATGCTGCAAAGAAAAACAAATCCCTGGAGTTCAGTCAAAATCACATCCAAAGGGCTCAAAGAACCCACCTCTCTTTCCACTTCCAACCTCCAACTTCACTCACTTAAGAAACACTCAACAAACAGTATTGTGCCAGGTAAAGGAAATACAGGAATGAATGAACAGAAGGGAAAAAATGTAATAAGCTACAGGTCTTGCCAGTAGGATCACCAAGTCAGGAATTCTGGATGCAGCCACAGAGGTGCATGGTGTCAAAAACACCTTCACTCAAGCAAGCATCCTGATGGTTCAGAGGTGGAGAGAATATAAAAACCCTGTGCAAGACCTCGGCACGAGAGGACTTGCCCATGACACAGTTCCTAAAGAGGAACCCAAGGTGTTCATCCCAGCGGGTGGCACCCTTCATCTTACCTGGACAGGAACCTTGACTGATCAAGATGAAACCCACGGCAACAACAAAAGCAGCATTGCTACCCCGGATAGCCTCAAAAATCAACTGGAGAGAGAAATGAAAACGAAACCGTGGCAACTCAGCAACTTTGCTAGGCTCATCCTCTGCCAAAATGGCACGTTGTCAGAACCTCAATGGTCCAACCCACCCTAGTGCCCTGAACCCTATGTTCATCTCTTCTCAGATCCCTTTCCACCTTCTCAGTCCTCTACCCCTTTCCAACAAGCCACGCAGACACATGGGGGGCCCCCTGCTCTCCATCCCGCACCTGCATTGGCTGTTGATGTCCTGAAGGGATGGTGACGGAAGCATTCAGCCAGTTAGGGCTCTGAGACCCAGTGCAGCTCCACAGAGATGTGGGGGAACTGCCAGCAGGACTGCCCAGCAGGAGTCTGAGCTTCGCACCCTTTCCAATGCCATACATGTGGTAAGCAAACTTCACGCAGATGTCCCCAGGGGCACAGAAGGGCTTGCTCAGCAGTTTGACAGACTGCCCTGGCTGGGAGAACTTGTCCGACTCAAGGTAGATAAAATGCTCCCCTGGGCAAAAGAGGGAAACCAGCAAGATGAGACACCCGCACAGGATAAATCCACTTGCTGCTAGAGCCATTTCGGGCTCTCCACGTGGGCATCTGAGCAAGCAAGATGATAGCACTTTTTCTGGCTCATTTTTTTGAGATTTTTTTTTTAAAGAGAGAGAGAATCAACTATATTTATCTTTATTTATATATGGCTTTTATTTCTCTGATACTTGGTTGTGTATGTGGTGGTGAGGTTTCAAACCCAGGTCCTTACGCATGCCAGGCAAGTGTTCCAACCACTGAGCCACATCTCCAGTGCATCCTTTTGGATTTCTAACTGGAGAATTCAAGAAAGGAATGAAAAACCAAACGTGTAACCCAGACTCCCATGGTTGGCAGCACCCATAAATGTTTTGGCTGAAAATGAGCTATGAGTTTTGAAGGCTTAGATTCAATCAAGTGGGAGGCCAAGATTTTTCTATGAGATTTCAGTGATTCCCACAGCCATGAGCATCCTCAACTGAGTCTACTCTGTCATCTATTCAACTCTGGTCCCACAGTGGCTTCTCAATAAACGCTCCTGGCTGATCTTTACCACCTCCAATGTCCTCCATCAACTGCAGACTCGGTGATTCATTGAGTTGAGAGGTCCTCAGTCTCCTCACCTTGAAAAGAGGACTTTCCCTTGAGGCCGAGAAGAGTTTTACTTCCCCAGGTCCAATATGCACTCTCTTTCAGTGCATGGTTCCAGTCACAGAAGGGATGGGTGCCATCTTCAAAGTCACACTGAGGAAAGCTGTCTGATAGGTCCAGAGGGAGGTCTGAGAAACTGGGGCACTGTTCTCTCGCTGCTCCCCCACCCCAATTCTGGGGGGATTCCCAGGGCCCTGTTCTCACCCCCGCAGGGAGAAAGGCTGACTGCATCCACTGCCACGGCTGGTTCTGGGATCCTTCCAAATACGCCCGCCACAATGAACTGAAGAGAGAGAGAGAGACAGAACAGGCCTGGAGTGAGCACACAGGTACACAAGCCAAACCCTCAATTCTCCAAACCCCCATCTAATCTTATTCCATTCTAGGCCCCAGGCCCCCTGCTCCTGGTGCCTTGCAGGTACCTACCATGTGCAAGGACCTGACCCCTTGCTCCTCTGTACCTGTATCTGTCCTGGTCCTGTGTAATTGACAGAAACAGGCTGCCAGCTGGGTCCAGGTTGTCCTGAAAAAAGAGTGTGCTTCCGGATGCTGCCTACAATGAAAAAATTGGTGAGAGAAGTGAGCTTAGACGGACTGAGAAATGACTTCAAACCTGCATCGAAAAAGATGAGTTGCTGAAGGAAATACCCAAATGCAAGCAATTCTTGTCTCTCACTCTCCTGGCATGTTTAACTATTTTTCTAGAATCCAGTGTTCTCCCCATTTTCACTTTATGCAAAATCTCACACATACCCCAGATTTCCCTAGACCCCGAGATATCCTCTTGCCACCACTACCACCCCCGACCTTATTTCCCCATCAACCCAATCCTCTGAGATGTGCCCAGGTCGGTGCAAATCGAGTGAATTCTCTCATCTAACCCAAGACCGAAGCGGAGACCAAGAGGGCTGCGCCAGGAGACCGGTTCCGCAGGATGTAGTGGAAAGAAAGGGTCAGACAGCCGGTGGACTGGCTCAGGGGACTCAGGAGGGCAGCTTTCTGCCCCGGCTTTGCATCCTTGGGGTCCAGGAGCATGTAGAAGCCACCTGTGAAGGAAAAGACCTGTAAAGTAGGATGGCTGGAATTGAAGGCTGGGATAGGACCCCATGTGAGAGGCGTCACCGCCAGGCCTTCGACCCTCCCTGGAGTGCGAGGACTGGGTGAGCTCGTGGGCGCCGCCATGGGAAACGCGGGCACCCTTCAGACGCAGCCTCCCAGGTCCAGTCCTCCAGGTGCTGACTCCTCAAGGCCCCTTCCTCTTACATAGTCGAGTCACACAAGTTGGTGAAAGGGCCAGTGGGCCACTGGAGGGCAGGCAGGTCCTCACCCCACCGCCCCTCGCCACCAACTCGGGCAGCCAATCAGCTTGGACTTCGCTCCGTGACGTAACCAGTAGCGGGGGCGGGGGGAGAGTCCCGCGGCTGCAGACGCGTGCGGACCGCGCATGCGTGCGTCCTGGAGCCGGCCCCCGGGTCCCGCTAGGCGAGCGCGGTTGGCACCCGGGAGGGCGGAGAGCGCGGGCTTGCGGGAGGCAGGGAAGGAGCGAGAAGTGGAGCGAACAGGTCGGAGAGGGAGAGCAGAGAAAAGAAAAGAAATAACCGGGAGGAAGAAAGAAGGGGAAGGAAAGGAAATGGGGAAAGCGAGGTGACCTGAGAAATGGAAGAGGAGACGGAAGAGAAAGAAAAATATGGAAGGAAGCAGGCAAGATGGAAAGGGAAAAGAAGAGAAATAGAAAAACTTTTGTTTTTCTTTTTAAATTAGCGTTTACTGAAACTGCTGGGCGTGGGACTGCATGCTTAATGCCTAGGGATGCAGAGATGAGCTGGCAGGAGGACCCTCCAGGGGCTGCTGATGAAGCTGACAGCCAAGGGGTTCGCAAGCCTCAGACAGAAGGAAGATCCGAGGAACAGGGAATGATCCGAGAACATGGAATTGGAGTGGACACTTACGAAGTGGATGAGGGGAAGATGGAGAAGAAAAGAAGGTGTGGGAGTGGTCAGGTGGAAGGAAGGAGAGGACTGAGAAGGAAGAAGTAGTATAAACTTTCTGATCTCTTTGACCTACAGAGCTTGGCTGCGATGGCTTGGAAACCTGGGGAGTGTGGAGAAGATTGAGAAAAGAGGTGAGTGCTATGTGAGAGAGAAAAAAGGAAGGAGTCTCTGGCAGAAAGAGAAAGAAAAAACCCAGGCAAGAGAACAGAGAGGTGGTGGGAAAGAAGTGAGAGAGAGCAGTGAATGGAAAAAAACAGGAAGAATATTTTGCCTGGATTCCTGAAAAAGCTCCCTAAATACCCTCTGTCAGCTACACTGGCTTCTCAACACAAAGAAATGGATCCTTGCAACCTAAGTGAGGGGGCTGGGCTGTGGCTCAGTGGAGGCATGCTAGTCTAGCACATGAGAGGCCAGGGGTTCCACTACAAAAATAAGTAAAATCAGATCAAGTCACACCTTTGCTCCAAATCCTGCAAGGGGTCCCCATTCACTTAGAATAAAAGCCATAGACCTGGGGCTGGAGTGGTGGCTCAGCTGTTATGGCGCTCGAACCCTTGGCATGCACGAGGACGTGGTTTCCAGCACCACATACACAATGAAGTGTTGCAAGGAAAGCCACATGGAAAACTAAATAAAACCGATTCTTTCTCTCTTCTCTCAGTCCCTCTCTAAAAACAAACAAAAAATACAGTCCTGACAATGGCTTTCAAGGCTCCACGTGATTCACCTGTCCTATGATCTGAGCTCACCCACTTTATTCAGTCATGTGGCGATACTTCAAACCCCCTTCTTCCCCCATAGACCTGCTGCTACCCTCGAGGTCTTTGCATGGCTGGCTTCTCTGCCTGGAACGTTCTTCCACTCCCAATATTCTCATTCTCTCAACTCTTCCAACTGAGTTCAACTGTGACCTGAATGAGATCTATCCCAATTACCCTGTTTAACATTCACCACCTTTCCTACTCTTACATTTCCAATCCCCTTCCCTTATTCAACTTATTTTTCCCAGAGCACTCTCTCCACTAAAAGCTATGGTAATTTACTTCTTTATTTTGATAACTGTCTCCACCTTCCCCACCAACACCACACATTCTCAAGTGCCTAGGTCACTGCCTGGAACATTGAATAAATGACAGGTGTCAGGAAAGGAGGATAAGGAGCAAGTCAACCAGATAGAGCTTGGGGGTGGCAGTGAGGAATGCCAGGGGGTGCTTGGAGCATGCTTCTTGCTGTGAAACCTGAGCTGAAAGAGGCTTGAGGCTGCCCAGGTTCACCTCGACTGTGCCAAGGCAGCGATTATAGGGTGTACGGAGGTCACCGGAGCCCAGAAAGCCCAAGGACAAGCATGGCCAGTACTCACGCCCAGGGCTAGAGAAGTCATCATTGGGTCCCACGTCCTGCTGTCCCGATGACCCCTTCTTTTGCTTCCACTTGGCTCCGGAAGCAGATGGGACCCAGCTCCAGCCACAGAAATCATTTAGAGTATCAAAGCTGCACTTTTGCATCATGCAGGCTGAAGAGAGAGAAACGAGGCGACAATGTAGCTTTTTCTGATAGGAGGAAGCTCAGAAAAGGATGCTTCAGCCTGGAGTCAGGAATCTAAGTTCCCATCTCAGTCCCGTGGTGGACCGTGGTAAGCGTTCAAGGCCATGTTCCTAACACAGAACTTAACGTGCCTAAGCCTCAGCTTTCTCACCTATAAACTGGGAATAACAGTGCTCTTCTGTCTCCCGGAGTTGTAAATTAGATCGTAAGCATGGACCATTCAGTCTAGTCCCTGTGCTTAATGAGTGCTGATTCCTTTTACCCAGCTTTTGGAGTTTTCCTTCCCTTGAATTTTTCGCCCCTCTAATCTCTAATGTTAGTTTTTTTTTTTTTTTTTAAGACAGAGGGACAGAGAGAGAGAGAAAGATAATTAATTTTATTTAGTTTTTCATGTGGCTTTTGTTGTGTACGTGGTACTGAGATTTGAACCTGCATCCTTGCACATACCAGGCAAGCGCTGTAACCACCAAGCCACCACTCCAGCCCCTCTAATATCAATTTTGAGGGCTAATGCTGGATGGATCATGGTGATGGTGGTGGTAGGTAACAGCTAGGGTGACTTATGTCGAGGTTTTCTTGGAATGGAGGGCTTCCTGAGATGTAGAACTTTCTGTGCTAAGACAGAGACAGCCCAGGAACACCCAGGCTAGTTGATCACTTAAAGGTAACTCCACAACTCCATGTTTAAAGAGCACCTTTCCTGGGGCATGGCTACTTCAGGAATCAGAGGTGTGGCATTAAGTGGCAGAAGGAAGCCGGTAGCTTCAACTCATGAGAAACCAGTATCCTAGGGCCAGGGATAGATTTGCAGGGGGCAGGGAGAAAGACATGGTAGAGGGACAGGGAGAGGGACTCACTCTGATGGCAGGAACCCCGGTGGATGGAAAGGGCGTCCAGAGAGACGTCCAAATAGGGAGTGTTGCCCCTCATTCCCTCAAACATTAGCTGCAGGATGGGGGACAAGGGAACCCCTGATTCTGTGAGCCCCTTGGCCAGGCCTCCTGTCCCTTTGCCTTTGGCTCCTGATTTCCTTGAATTCAAATAGCTGGGACCCCGCACCTCCTCCTTGCCAAGCCCACCCCCTGGACCCTCCAACACCCATGGTTAACCTCCCCACCATGGCCCTTGGGTCTTCCCTCGGCCTCACCCAGCTGGGCAGGTTGAGCTCTGCCAGCACGGTAACAGAGGTAGGCATCCAAGAAAGGCTCTTTCAAATACCAAGGGTATTTGTGTGTTTCCAGAGCACTTTGGGGCTCTTGCCCTGTTTGCCCATGAATAGCATCAGTCTTATCTGGGCACCCAGTGATAGTCTGAACATGTAATAGGCAAAGCGCACACAGAGAGGGCCTTGCTCCCACAGTTCGGGGCTGCACAGGCGGGCTACTCCACCCCGCTGGAAGCTGCTGGAATCCATGTGCAGGTAGTGGCCCTCTGGGGAGGTAGAGCCCAGAATGCTGAGGGCTGTCAGTCCCCAAGTCTACCTCACCCACCCCTCTCCGAGCCCAGGTGCTCAGTTTCAGCAGCAAGCTCTCCCTTATCCATCTCGGCCCATGCCCGCCGCTCTGCTGCCCCCCCACCATCTGCCCTCCCTAAATTTTAGGCTTCCCACAGGCCCCTCACCTCCATTAGGGTACCCCCAGGGGGCCCATTGGAGCCAGCTGGGGAGGGACTAATGGCTCGAATCCAGTCCCCATCATCTGCTAACTCTTGGGACCAGTCACAGAAGGGTTTTGCGTGATCCTCAAAATCACATTGGTTGATAATGGCTGGGAAGAAAGGGCCACTGTGAGGCCTCAGAGAGGGCAGAGGGCAGGGGCCGTGCCACTGAGCCACCCCAGGAGATGGGGGTCATCAGGGTCACTAAACTGAGAGAAGGGTATCACTAAGCTTGGAAATCCAAAGCACAGGTTAGAGAGACAGAATCTTTTGGGAGAAACTCAGGACTGGGGAATGGGGTGGGCAAAATAGCAAGGTCAAAAGTCATAAACTGGGGCTCAGCGGTTGGAGTGCTTGCCTGGCATGTGCAAGGACCTGGGTTTGAATCCCAGCACCACATATACAGCTAAGTGTCAGAGAAACAAAGGCCAGATGAAAAACTAAATAAAATTGAAACTCTCATTTTCTCTCACTCTTTTCCTCTCTCTTTAAAAAAAAAAAGTTCATAAACTGAGGCAGGACTGCTTCAGCTGGACAGGCTGCTGCTGTTTCTCATTTAAGTGAGGATCTGGCAGGAGGGCTAGACTCTGCCTCCGCACTCTTCACTGTCATCCGAGGGCTGCTTCTCACACATTCATTCCATGTCACCCGGCCCCAAGGACACCTGAGGTGGCCACCCCCGAGCTGGAGACTGGTGTTCAGTGCTAGAACATACATCCTGAGGAGGGAGAGGAGGCCCAAGTAGTCCGGTTTCCAACTCACAGTTCTCTCTTGGGCTGCGATGAAGCACTATCCAATCTGGAGGCTTCTGTCCCCTTGAGAATGGTTTAAAGAAAACAAAAATGTCACCCTGTTGTTACCAAGAATTATGACTATGACTGTGAGTTGTTTGAGCATTTACGGATGACTTTCCCTGTACTGTTTATACATGTATATAGTCTTCTTTAAGATTTTGGGAAGGTCACCCACAGCCTCTTCCCATTGTCCCCTCCAGCTCCTTCTATCCCTGCTGATTCACCCTGTCGTGTCTCACACCTGTGTATGGAAATTCTCACGCAGGGTCTGGGTTTCACCCTGGGCTCTCCTTCCTTTGGGTTGATATAGCCCAAGTTTTTGCCCAGAGAGTAGGGATGTGTGGACCCCAGGTTGCCGGGTAGGTAGGAAACAAAGATGGCCCCTTGGGCCTTCCTCCTACCTTACAAATTCCACAGAGAAGGCTCTGCCTTGCATAGAACAGCCCTTTCGTTCCTTTCTTCAAGCTTACCCTGTTCAAATCCCATCCCCCTCCTGCCCCTCACTACCAAAAGCT
>PVKS010023862.1:0-31804 GCA_004027875.1 Aplodontia rufa | reverse complement strand
TTTTTCCATCTCCATCCATTTGGCTGCAAATGCCATAATATTGTTTTCTCTAATAGCCGAGTAGAATTCCATTGTATATATGTACCAAAGTGTTTGAATGTACTTGTCAAGTGAGGGGCATCTGGGTTGATTCCATAATTTAGCTATAGTAAATTGAGCTGCTATAAACATGGATGAAGCTGTATCTGTATTATATGCCAATTCTATCTCTTTTGGGGAAATACCCAAGAGTGGGATAGCTGGGTCATAAGGCGGTTCCAGCCCTAATTTTTTGAGGAGTTTCCACACTGCAAAACTCAGCTTTAAATGTGACAGAGAAATTAAACACTTCAATGATAAATTTAAGCTAGCAAGATACATGAACACAAATCTGCATTACAGAATATTCTCAAACACATTCTTCATTCAGAAGAACATGCTAATAATTCCCTCAACCCTTAAACAAGAAAGTGTCTATAACCACAATACACACCAAAAGAGACCCAAATGGCACAAAACACAGTAACAGTCACAAAGTTTGAGACTCAGATTCCCATATCTATTCTAACTCTGAATGTGAATGGTCTCAATGCCCCAATTAAAAGAAACAGATTGGCTTACTGGATCAAAAAACAAAAATCCAACAATATGCTGCCCACAGGAGACACACCTCACACTCAGAAATAGACAGACTGAAGGTGAAAGGTTGGCAAAATGTCTACCAGGCCTGTGGTCCAAAAAAGCAAGCTGGTGTGGTGATCCTAATATCTGATAAAGTTAATTTCGATCAAAAACTAGTCAGAACAAAGATAGACACTACATCATCCTAAAAGGGACAATTCATCAAGAAGACATAATGATAATTAACATTTATGCCCCTATTACAACCCCCCAAATATATGGAAAAAATACTCAGGGACTTTAAACCCCTCATTGTTCCCAACACAGTAATATTGGGGGACTTCACGTCTTGTTTAAAGGGCAAGTTCTGTTTGAATTCTACATGCTAAGCAGTACCCTGCCTCTGAGGTACACTAGCAGCCCACTTTTATGTTGTAATTTCCTTTAGTTCTATACTCTTATTAAACATAATCTTGATTTTTGATTTTTGTTCTTTTTTATTCCTTTTTTGCCAGCTAAATCACTAAAAAGTGGTGTTTAAAGTTACCTTTAATTTGTACTTGTTTTGAATGAATGCAGATGAAGATTGTGCTTAATAACAACTGGGTTTTCTCTTTTCTGCTAACTGCTCATATCTGCTTCATTTTTTGGGTGGGAGATTACAGTTTTAATGATTTATGGGAAAAACTTCTAATTTATTTTTATTAGTGCATTATAGTTTTACATAATGTTGGGATTAGTTGTCACATATTCCTAAATGCACACAATTCAGCAATACAATTTGTTCAATACCCGCCCTCCCACATCCCTCTATCTCCCTCCTCCCGTCCCCTGATCCCCTTGCCTTTCTTCTGAGTCCTATATTGTTCCTAAAAAACTCAAATACAGTGACATAATTCTTACACCTATGAAGAACATTTTTTATATATATATGGCTATAGTATATACAGTGACATTTATAACTGCTTGGAACATACCTTACTTTATCTTAGTTCCAACATTTCCCCTTCTTCTCCCTTCTTATCATCCTTGTTATTCTTCAAAATATTTGACAATGGTATTAAACATTTATGTTTTTGTACAGGTATGCAGCATAGCTTGTTCAAATATCTTATAAAATCTATGAAAATTTTAAGAGAGAGAGGGACAGTGAGAGAGAAAGAGAATAAGTTTTTTGTTTTGTTTTGTTTTTAGTTTTCCATGTGGCTTCCCTTGCTCTGACACTTAATTGTGTATGTGATGCTGGAGTATGAACCTGCATCCTCATGCATGCCAGGCAAGCTCTATAACTACTGAGCCAACACTTCAACCCCAGGAAATTTTATATATGTTAGGAATATAAGCTATTTATCTAAGATATGAATTGCAAGCATTTTTTTGAGATTATAATTTGTTTATTTGTTGTTTTTTCCCCCCAATGCTGGGAATCTAATAGAGTGCCTCAAACATTCTAGACAATAGTTCAGCTACATCTCCAGTGCTGGATGTTCATTTTAATAGTGTGGTCGTGGAGAATTTTTATTGTTACATAATTGAATTCATTGATTATTTTCTTTTAAGACTTCTAAATTGTGGTTTTTACTTTTAAAGTTTTATTTAATCCATTTATAATCATGGTGATACAATGAGGGGATCAGATCCTGCTTTGCTTTTTATAGCTGGCTATTTATTCTTTTCCATACTATTTATAGGCCACTCCATCTCTTCCATGGTATTTTGAGATAACACTTAATATCTAAGTTTCCATCTTGTTTTGTTTTATTTGTGGAATTTCTTTTCTGTACCATTGGTGTGGCTTTTTATTTATGTGCAAGTTTAATTATTAGAGTAGTAGTTTTATTCTTTTTTTTTTTAAGAGAGAAGGACAGCGAGAGAGAGAGAGAGACAGAGAGAGAATCAATTTTTATTGAGTTTTTCACATGGCTTTCGTTGTTCTGACACTTAGTCGTGTACGTGGGTTGCTGGGGTTTGAACCCATTTGCTAGCGCATGCTGGGCAAGTGCTGTCACCGCTGAGCCACCGCTCCAGCCCCAGTAGTTTTATTCTTAATTGGACCGTTTCCTTCTCATTTCTTTAGTTTTTCAGTTTCCTACTTTATCCTTATTGGTTTAGTTTTCAACCTTTTTTTCTTGTTGCCTAGCATGGATGGAAGCCCTGGGTTAGATCCGTAGCAACACAAAAAGCCTTAGGTAAATTGATATCTAGAGGCTAAGTTTTCCTATCCTAGAGCATGGAGTGTCTTTTCATTGCTTCTGTTTCAAGTTGTTTTTTTTTTGTTTTTTTTTTTTTTTGGTTAATAATTTCACTTCTTATAGGCCGTATACATTTAACAAGTTCATTTTGTCTTTTTGGTTGGGGGGAGGTTCTTGAGCATCAAAAAAATTTTTTGGACTGATTTTCATTTATATAAATGAAAGTAACAGACTTGTATAAATTATTTGTTCACCTAACTTCTTACCTTATTCTCTTGTATGTAGTAACCTTTCAGTTAATCAGTTTTGGAAGTTTTTTGGTTTTTTTTTTTTTTTGCAATTCAATAATATGAGCTTCAAGCAGTAATGAATTTCCCTCTTGATTTCTTATATTTACATCTCAAATTTCCTTAATTTTGTTTAATGTTGTTGGCTAGTAGTCCAATTAATGCTAGGTAATAGTAGTGACAATGGGCATCCTTATCATTAACTTGATAAATTTGTGGTATAGTGTATACATTTCATGATGAACCTTCATAAAAGTACACGCCCAGCAGCTCTTTTCAGTAAATTTCAATCAGTGGACCCTCCTCCTTCATTTTGTTCTTTTATTCCTACTACAAGGCAGCTGCCTTTGAGAAAGCATAGAGCATACATTTAGTTTTTCCATACCCCAAATTGAGTACTTTGGTCTTTTCTTTATTCATTGGGGATACCTGCTGACCATATTTGTTTCCTTATTATACTGAAAATAAAATGCTGTTTTTGTTATCCTTGATTTTGCATTATTTCTAGGAGGAGGAAAAAAGTGTCCATGAATATCACATGTTTCAGTTAATAGTTTCGAAGTAAGATTTGGGAGCATCCTGAATTAAAACATATTTCTTGTTCCCTGTGTGGAATTGAAGTAGTTAAGGGTTTCTCAGATTTGAGTGATCTTATTCCCTTCTTTGGGTACTGGTCGTTGTAAATCCACCGTACTTAAAGAAAGTGGACATTTTTGTTGTCAAGCTATTCTAAGTCTCAATAGTGTGTATCATGTTTAGTTTTTGTCAAAATTGCTTTGCATCTTCAAGGCATTTTCTAGCTTTCAGTGTTGCTGTGGTAAAATCTGTTTTCAGAATCTTTTTTTTTTTTTAAAGAGAGACAGTGAGAGAAAAAGAATTTTTTTTTTATATAAAAGAGAGGGACAGTGAGAGAGAAAGAAAAAAATCAATAATTTTATTTAGTTTTTCAATGTGGCTTTCGTTGCTTCAACACTTCCTTGTGTACATGGTCCTGGGGTTTGAACCCACGTCCTTGTGCATGCCAGGCAAGCGCTGTAATCACTTGAGCCACTGTTCCAGCCCCAGCATATCATTCTTAATTTGTTTTTGGGGAAAACAAAGAAAGAAACATAACTATTGGTCTGGATATAGTATTTTTATAGGTTTTTATCTTTAACAAAATGTTTATATTGTTTGTCCTAATAGTGTAATGGTATGGGTCTCTTTTTATTCATTTTTGCTACATACAGTGGTGATGGATTCTTTTTATATGGAGTGTCATATCTTTCAGTTCTGGGAAATTTTCTTGAGTAATTTCTTTGATTTCTTCCTATTTTCTTTCTTTCTTTTTTTTTTTATTAACAATTTTAGTGAATTTTTCATATGGCCTTCATTGCTCCAACACTTAGTTGTGTATGTGGTGCTGGGGTTCAAACCCAGGTCCTTGCGCTTGCCAGGCAAGCACCAAAACCACTGAGCCACTGCTCCAGCCCTTCTTCCTATATTCATTGCTCACTTTTAGAACTCTTTGTATACTAGACATCATGGAATTTTTTTTTTAAAGAATAGTGTGGAATTTATTTATTTTTAAGAGAGAGGGACAGTGAGAGAGACAGAGACAGAGAGAAACAACTTTATTGAGTTTTTCACATGGCTTTAGTTGCTCCAACACTCAGTTGTGTACGTGGTGCTGGGGTTTGAACCCGTGTCCTCGTGCTTGCCAGGCAAGCGCTGAAACCGCTGAGCCACCACTCCAGCCCCATGGAATTTTTTATAAATTATTTTTTCTAGTTTATACTGTTTGGAAAATTTTTATTATTGATGTCATTTTTAATATTTAAAGGGTTCTCATAAAAAAGTCAGGTGCTGGTTATGTAGCTCAGTGGAAGAACACTTGCCTAGCATGCATGAGACCCTGGGTTTGATCCATCACACCACATGCAGAAATAAAGCAAACAAAAACTGAACAACAGAAAACCCCAAATCGTTCTTCTGTATTCTCTGATAAGTCTTATTTATTGTTATTGTTATTTTTTATAACATGGGCTCACATTTTTTTTTGTTTTTTTCCTTCTGGTTTTTGTTCCCCAATACTTAGTTTTGCATGAGGTGCTGGGGTTTGAACCCTGGTCCCTGCGGGTTCCAGGCAAGCATTCTACCACTGAACCATGTCTCCAGCCTCTCTGAATCAACTTTATTCATTTTTTTCATCTGGGTTGTATTACTTTATAACTAAGTTATACATGTGGTGCAGGGATTTGAACCCCGGGTCCTCACACGTGCCAGGCAAGTGCCATAACCACTGAACCACTGCTCCAGCCCTCTCTGATACTATTTTTAAAAAAGCATTGGTTCTTGTCTTGTGAATACAGTTTTGTCTCTCATTTCTCTGAGGATACTAGAGAATTGTTTCTCAATTTTTTTTTCAATTGCAAGCCTTTTTATCCAAGTTGCTATTAAATTTTTTTTGTTTGTTTATTTGAGTCTCAGACTTTTACAGTAGTTTCCCTCAAATTTGTGGTAATCTTTGCATCTTTGCTTATTTGAAAAGTGAGAAATTAACTGGTAAGAATTACATGGGTAGGGCTTGTCAACTGCTTGAGTCCCTGTTCAGTGATCTAACCAGGCTGTTTGTAGTGCTATTCCATGATATTGATTTTAGATTATTTCTTAGACCATGCTGATTATAGGAATATGCCTTTTACAGTTTCTTACCTTCTGGAGGCCAAGAAAGAGAACAAAACTGAAACTCCTACAGTTTGATTTGTGAAGTTTCTGTTAGTTTTCATACTGTCCACAGTCTTTAGAAAATAGCCCTCTAGTTTTTGTCTAGATGAAGAACGGGCATTGCCCTGATGTGCTGAGTACAAGAGGGGATCTCAGAGTCTAGCTGCTTCTTAAAGGTTTATACTCTACCTTCACTTCTATTCCTAGAGATCCTTACTGCCACCAGCATGATGTCTTTTGTTGGGCCTGATTTATAAGTTTGTTTTCTTCCAAGCTTCCTTCTGGCTTTCTCTTCTGCTCTTTGGGATTAAACTTTATTGAATTTCTTGAGTCACTGCTCGCCAGTCTGCTTTTCAGTATCCAGTGTTTCCATTGATTCCAACCCTTCCCCCACTTTAGAGTAGCTTTATTGAGGATTCAGGAGGAATCAGAAAATCATGTGTGCATTGAATCCTTTGGTTTTAATGCAAGTTGACTAAGTATCTTGGATTACTGCATTTATTTTGTCTTAATTTAGTAGGAAGATTAAATTTCTCTAATGAGATAGGTATTCAGATAATCAGAAGTGGTATACTGAGGGTTACAAAAAGATTTGCCACTTTCATTGGTGTTTATATAATAGTCAATTGATACATATAAAGAAAATAATAACCATTATATAGCATTACTTATATGTGAAAATAGTATTGATTTGCTGCTTTTGCTTTTGATGTTTTTGATTTGTCACCTTAGTTTTAATCACTTGATAGATTCCCATTTGCTTAATGGAATGCTGGATTCTTCTTTATCTTGAGGGGTTAAAATCAGAATAATTCTATGCCTATTGTGGTGATGTTATTCTCTTTGTCAGTGATTTAATAAAAGTGACCAATAAGATTTGAGTGGAAATGCGTTGGGAAACTGTGCTCGTCAACTCTTTGTCACTGTGGCAAAAATATCTAACAAAAACAACTTGAAGGAGGAAAATTTTATTGTGGCTCATAATTTCAAAGGTTTCGGTCTATGGTTAGCTGTTTCCAAGGCAGAAATATCATGGTGGAAGGGTGTGGCTGAAGAAGGCTGTCAGCTCATGGCAGCTGGGAAGGAGTGGGTGATTGGAGGGAAGAAAGAAAAAGAAGCCAGGGCAAGAGTCAGTCTCCAAGGTTCTGCACCCAGTCACTACTCCCTCCATCCATGCCCCACCTGCCTACAGTTTCCACCAGCTTTCAGTGGTCCATTCTGGTCTCACAGATCAATTCACTGATGAGGGTAGAGCCCTTATGATCCGGTCATTTTCTAAAAGTCCACCTATGAACATCTCATGATTTGGGGCCAAGCTTTCAACATGAGTCTTTGGGGGACACTTCACAAGCAAACAATAACAGAAACGTTTCTATTTTTGTGGTAAGGAAACACAAAGGGAAGGCAGTCTCTATTCTGATCTTTAAACATTTATGAAGTCATATTTATAACCAGCGTAGCTATTTTGAAACCATTTGGGCACAAGAGTCATCACCGTAGGATGGCACAGGAGAAACGTGGAAGGAACCTAGGTCTGTGATAATAATGGTATTCCATAAGTTGACTAACCGTGGAACTGCTCTAGCTCCTTTTTTTTCCTTTTTTTTTGTCATATATTTTTTTCTTTGTTACACGAAATAACAATTCCTCTTATTGGCTTAGAAAATCAATCAAAATGGCTGTTGCTACTCAGCTAAAAAATATTCCTGAGTAAATAAACATTGTAAGGTACAAATTATATAAATATGAAGATCTAAAGTGAACGTTTTAGAGAATTTAACATTGATTTTTTTTTTTTTCAGTAAAACAAGCTGAATAGAAAATTTATGTCATGTTCTTTTATTATTGCTGTCTGTGTCTCTAACTTGTATGGACATAACATTGTAGTTATGTAGGTAAAACTGGCAATTTGAATCTTTTGCTTTGGTATGATTTAGGTTGATCTGACATTTTAATAAATCTTTCTCCTAGGATTGATTAAAGAAACATTTTATTTGTAGGAATATGCACATTTTCTTAATGAAATTGGTTTCCTTTTTTGGGGGGGGTTTCCTTTTTTATCTATGAGTTGTCTTTGCCAAATCTCACAAAACACATGTTTTTGATACTGGTGTTACATTTTTAATTAATATTTCAGATTCAAAAGGTGACAGTTTAAAAGATTGTTTGGTTAGTGGGTTATCCTTAAAAGCAAATGGCATTTGGTTTTATTTTACAATAGAATTTAATCTTACATGTTTTTTGTTAAAGTAATGTTACCAAAAAATCTCTTATTGAACTATTTGTGGTGAGCTTTTTAAGGACGTTTAAGATTTCACATGCAGTTTAACTGATCACAGATGAAGTTGTAAATTAATACCTCATGAGTATATTTGACTGCAGGGCATTGTTTGTGAATCAGAACTGCTTTGTTCCTATAAACTGTGAAAGGGGCTTAAGCATATGGATTAAAATTGCATGGTGATACAAAAGTACTTATGAAAAGACACTGTAGTTGGATCATTTAAAATGCACTAAAATATTATGAATGACCATAAAATGTAATAATTTCCTTAAGCTTTTAAGAGTTACAAGATTTAGTTTTATTCCTTTGTTGGAGTTAACCACCTTAATAAAGAAGTTGTTTTGTTGCTTTTAAAGCTCTGCATAATAATAAGAAAAGCCATTGACATAGTGTGGTGATGAGAATAGCTAAAATTTCCCAGAAAACATGTATTTTTGTGGAAGTATTCATGATTGTACTGGAAAAAGTATATAAAAATATATGTATATACTTACGAATTTTTATTCTCATTTTCATTTGAATCCTTTTATCAGACTTTCAAAATGAAAACTGTTTCACTGGTATTCTAGTATAAGATTATTAAATGACCATTATTTAGTGTAAAATTAGATATTTTGCTGTTATTTTCATCTTTAAAAATCATCTGATACAGAATATGCTGTTCTGTCAGTACCTATTGAAAAAGTACTAGAGAGTAGTCAGGGACATGTTCTAGAAGATAGTGGTCAGTTCTAACTTAATGAGACAGAAGCAAGCTTCAGTTAACCTTTAATTATTCAGTAAGACTGAGGAAGGATTGCTGGGAATCTTGGGGTTCTGATCTGTTTCACCTTTTTGGGCCCCTCTGAAGTTTTTAGAAAACTTTGGTGTCAGATTTCTTCTGTCTTAGTTGTTTTCATGTTGATGATATTTATTATACCAGCTATCCTGCTTCTTTGAACTTCTTGAACTCCTATGAAGTTATAACTGCCATTATCTCCATTCCATTTGTTCAGCCCTCTTTTGTGACCACATTCTAAAACTAGACCCTACTGAGGACTGCTTTATAAAAATAATCCACGTTTGCTTCCTGTGTAGCTTCTTCTTCGTAGCTTCACTTTACTCCTTATCCAACCTGAATGTCAGGGTCAGTTATTTCAGCTACATCCTACCATTACTCTCATTTCTCTTTCTTTTGACCCTGACAGTTTCTAAACCTGGGTTTTAATTGTATGTCTTTTGTTTTTTGATTCATTATTACAGTTAACTTACTTTGTCATGCCAGACAGTTTCAGCTGTTTTTGACCCCTATTTTTTAACCCTTCATTATCAGGTTGTTTACCAGTTCTTGTTAGCATTTGAAATGGTCCTGAGATCTTACCCTTCTTTTCCTTGTTGGTGCCTTTATTTCCATGTCTTTTATTAAGTGCTATAGGGCTTTCTTCTCTCCTTTCATTTCTTCTGTGGTACTCTTTTCTTAGTTTTCTACCTTAGTATTATACGAAGGAGTGGATTCCTACCCATCTCCTCATGCCGCTGCTCATACCACATAAATTAAGAGAAGCTCCCTTTCGTAGATACAATTCTCAACTTGAGGTGCCAAATCTTTTGGGTCTCTGTGTAGTGTGTATTTGATTTTTTAAAAAATCCTAAAAAGATTCCCTTTTAATTCTTAAAAATATTTATGAGTATATTTAGTACAGCACTGAGGATTCAACTCAGGGCCTATCATACAGATCTACATTCACAGCCCTTTTTATCTATTATTTTGAGATAGGGTCTTGCTAAGTTGCTGAGGCTGGCCTTGAACTTACCATCTTCCTGCCTCAGTCTCCTGAGTTGGTGGTATTATAAGTATGTGCCAGTCATACCTGACTCCCTCAGGTCTTAAAGGCTCTTTGCAGGTATTTCTCACATCCATCCTCTGTAGTGCTACAGGAGTCATCTTTTGGAAATATGGTTTGATTCATTTCAGAAATGTATAATTTAGTTTTTGCAAAATACTGGACCGGCTACTGGAGTTTGGAAGATGAATATTAAGGTGCCTGTCTTTGAGAAAAGTATTAATGATACAGTATAGCTATCATTTATTAGAACATTTATTAAGTGTTAGGCACTCCATGCATTTATCCTTATAATAGCTGTTCGGTGTAGATATTATTAGTCACTCTACGGATTAGCCCCTGAAGACTCAGAGATTCTAAGTAGTCATTTAGTAATTCAAGAAGAAAGTAGAAAGTGTTAGGATAAATACTTGAAAGGGACTTGTGATGGCATAGAGGAGTAGTATGTACTACTACTTCAGGTTTAAAAGATAACAAACAGTAAGATTAAGTGAGAAGAGCCTTAAACTTAAGCGTGGAAAGACAATTAGGAACTTAAATGAAAGTAATAGGAAGGTCTCTGTGTGTGGTATGGTAACATGTATAAACAGTCTTTATATACACAAGAGAGCATTTTATAAGAACACCATAGTATGACTGAAACAGTGCATGATTTGGGGAATTGAGTGATTTTAGTAGTTATAAAGGCACTAAACCAGGTAGTGTCATGAATACACTGGTAGTATTGAGTTGTTTTCAGATGTGATGAGAATAATTTTAAGTGGGGGAGTTCATTGATTATACAGTGTGGAGAATGGATTGGAAGATCCTTTTCTGCAATCAAAAATATCTATTAGGTTATTGGAATAGCCCAAATAAGCAACAAAAAGGCCTCTGAAATACGGCAATGGTATTGAAAGGAAGAGAGAGAACTGAAGGCTACCTACAAGTAGAATCAGTGGACTTAGTGGTAGAAAAAGTAACTGAGAGGAATGAATTCTGAGGTTACAGTAGCATTGAAATCATATTAATTGGAGATAAAGCATATATTTTTCCAATTAACATACTCATAGATACTTTATTAAAAATATGGAATGCTTTACGAATTTGTGTGTCATCCTTGTGCAGGGGCCATGCTAATCTTCTCTGTATCATTCCAATTTTAGTATATGTGCTGCCGAAGCAAGCATGAGATAAGCAAAGCACATACTAGAAGAAATCCTCAAGGACTTAATAGGCTCTAAATAAATATTTATGTAAACCACTTCCTTAAATGGTCTTCTAGTTTTCATTGAAGATGGTTCTCACATTGACACTTTTTAATTTATCCAGATTTTACTAAATGCCCAAGGGCCCAGCCACATTCCGGGTCCTGCATGAGGGAGCACAGTGTCATTTCTGGGACTTGCCTACCTAGTTGAGTCTCTTGACTTTAAACAACTTCTGAACTTCATATTTTCATATCTTCAGTGTTAAAAGCAAAGTGGTAATCTATCTAGCACCAACAGACTCTGAAGGAAGGAATTATTCATTCTGGTTTATATACAATGATATTTGTAGTTAACATGCCCAAGTGCAAGACTATGGTTCATAGTGTAGGTAAGAGTCAGTCAAGTCTAGACCTCAGATATGCATTTATACATTGGGGAAAAATGATTTGCATGTGTTACCTTATGTAATGATAACAAAAATACCAACATGAAATAGTTATTACTTCCATTTTATAGATGAGAAAACTGAGGCTCAAAGGCCTGCTCATGATCACATAGCTAGGACAAGACAAGATTTGAATGCAGGGGGCTCCATTTGTTCTGAAATTCAAGGAGGAGATACCATTTGCAATTATGTATTTATGGGACCTAGCGGTGGCACAGTGGTTGTGGTGCTTGCCTCTCATGCACAGGGATGTGGGTTCATACCTCAGCTCCATGCACGCAACCGGGTGTCAGAGCAACAAAAGCCACGTGAAAAACTGAATGGAATTGAATGATTCTCTCTCTCTCTCACTGCCCCTCTCTCTCTTTAAAAGAAGAAGAAAGAATTGTAGATTTATGAATTATCAACAGATGAATGAGAATGAGTAGATATGATCACTTCAGATAAATCTCTTGGATGAGAAGATTCAAGCTAGCATTTAAGGAAATTTCCACGAATGAGTTGGCCAGAAGAAAAGTAATAAAGGAAAGTTGAGACATAATCATGACATAGGATGACATTGTCTTATTAGCTGGGGTAAGAGTATAAATTGAACATGTATCAGTGTTGTTGACTGAACGGAAAATAAAGAATGTTAATGTTATATAAATACACTTTGCATAAAACTTAAATGTAAGATTGTTTGCATTGACATAAAATTATTTGATTTAGAAATACATTCTGTGACTGTTTTTTTTTTTTTAACTTAGGGTCCCTCAAATATCATACTAAGTGTGACATTTACTATTTATGACCAAAAACCCTGAACAAAGACCAACATGGCTATTTTAAGAATTATTAGACATGAGCTAGGCATGGTGTCACATACCTGTAATTCCAGTACTTCGAAGACTAAGGCAGAAGAATCCCAAGTTCAAGGCCAGGCTTAGCAACTTAGTGAGAACCTGTCTCAAAGTAAAAAAAAAAAAAAAGACTGGAGATCTGACTCAGTGGTAAAGCAAGACTTAGTTCAATCTTCATTACAAAATAAAATTTATTAGATATAAATGTAAATCACATTTGAGGTGTTTTTTAAGGTATTGAGTGAAATTGAATGTGGGAAGTTTTGATTTATATTATTTGGGGGGGCAATGAAAATAAAATTCAGTATTAAAATTGTTAAACCAACTTGTGGTACAGTGAGACATAGTTGAGCAAAAATTTATGAATATGAAGCTGGGTATGGTCATGCATGCTAGTAATCTCAGCAACTCAGAAGGCCTAGACATGAGGATCATATGTTTGAGATCAGCAACTTAGTGAGACCCTGTCTTAAGATAGATAGATAGATAGATAGGGTTGGGGATATAACTTAGTGGTAAAGCGTTCTTTGGTTCAATCCCAGGAACAAAAACAATTACAAAGATGAGACAAGATGAAATCTTAATTGATGATTTTAGGATATATCATTATAAATTTGTGTTGTGGCAAAGAAAAGAAAGTGACTAGCTGGATTAGTGGGTATAGTGGTATTGTGCTTGTGTGGTATGCGTGAAGAGCAAGGTTCCAACCTAGCACCACATACACAACTAAGTATCAAAGCAGCAAAAACCAGATGAAAAATTAAACAAAATTGACTCTCTCTCACTCTCCCTCTCTGTTAAAAAAAAAAAAAGTGACCATAATATACAGAAATAAACTTTTAAAACTTAGAATCATTTATCTAAAATCTCATTTTTTTGACCAAAATTTATAAACTGAAAATATTTCAGTACAGTTTAGCTGTCCTAAAGGTATCTGTTTATGTACCCCTGGAGTAGAAATCTAATGTAGTAGAAAGTAACGTCTAAAATGAGGAATATTATTAATTTACTTTTCTTAATATTCATGAAAGATACTCTGTCTGAAATTATCTTTAGAATTTTATATGAAATGTAAGCAATATTGTGTAAGCTTGTATTCCAACTGATTGGAAGTAGTGATGGATATTTTGAAAATCATGTCAGTAGGTACCTACTCACATACTTCAGAGTTTATTCTTAATATTGTTGAACTAAACCATAATGTTTTGGCATAAAGCCTGAAATTAAGTTTTGTTGCAACTTAAACATCACTTCAAAATAAAGGTCTCCCCCCCCCACCCTTAGGCGGAAGCTATGCAAACAGACATATTCATATGGCTTCTTATATGAACTATGCTTTTAGATATAACCACCTGTTTTAGGCTTAGTAGGTACTTGATAAATATTGTTGAATTGGTCTAAACATGTCAACTCAATAGATGTAAAGATTAGGCCTAAATAATGATATCTTTTGAATCATTGGTGAAAGTTAAAATTACTTAAATTTATACCTTTTTTTTTTAAGTGGAGTGTTTCTGATTTGAGTTTTGTTTTTGTGACAATTTGGAAAATATATAAAAATGAAAATTTTATGAACACCACCAGTAATTCTACCATGAATATTATATTCCTATTATCACTTTGTTTTCCTTTCCAGCTAATTTTTCTTATAAAAAACAGTACTTCGGTTTTGAAAGAAATGGCTAAGAGGAAAGTTGTCATCAGTTTTCTCTCATAAATGGTGCTTTTCAAAAAAGTTGACTCAGAAGTGAACTACTAATAGTGAATTCTATTTTGATGCTCTCTTTTCTGTTTTTTCTTTTTTTTAAGGGGGGCAAAAGGTGGGAGGCAAGAAAATTCTCCTTTGTGGAAAAGGAAGAGATGGAATGTCTGATGTCATTGTACTCTCAAACATTCATATCTTTGCATAGCTGTATGGTCAGTTAGTTTACTCTTCATACAATAATACTTTCATACTGTTTTAGGATTCTTGATTCTAAGTGACGGAAAGCTAACTAGAGGTATCTTAGGCTAAAAAAGAATTTTGTAACTCAAGACTCCAAACTACACACACACAAATATAGGGGTTCAACTGGGCCTCAGGGATGACTAAATTTAATGACTCACATTGTCAGATATATTTTTTCTTCAGTTCTTTCCTATCTCTGAACAGTAGCTTCACTTTTATGAGACTACCTTTTAATACTCTTCCTCTCTTGTCAAGCTTTGGATTATTGTGTTTGTAATAGTCCCATGGTAGCTTTTCTTATTCTTCATTTGAAAAAACTATCAATACTGCCAGTTAGCTAGTAATTTCAGGTATTGTTTTATGTTTTTTTTTGTATATAAAATAGACATCCAGAAAAAACATTTGATTTAATTTGTTTGTAAGATTTGCAAATTATTTTCACTTTTCTTCCTCTAAAGGGTTATTTCAAAGTAACTATTACTCCATTCTCATTTGTTTAGTGGTTGAAAAAGTCTTCTAGTTTACATTAGGGACTGGTGGATGAAATTTGGCATTTGTGACCAGTATTCATATATTAAGTTGTTACATACATTTATGAAAGAGATAAGTATTTAAAAGAATGAGAAAAATAGTAATTTCGTTTTTTATGATTTGTGAAGGTTTGTCCTTTTTTACTGAATGTTTTTTAAAAATAACTACATTGTTGCAGGTTTATTTTCTTGCTGATCACCTCATGTGTTAAATATGTTTTGTTAAGGTGACCGTTTAAGATGGTTTATAGACTAAAGAGAAGCACTAAATTTTCTAATGTTGTGGAAGAGGTTATATTTAGCTGTTGGTATTTTAAGTTAGTACGCTTCATTCTTCTGTGCCTTTAGTTAATGAGTCATCTGGAGAAAATGGGCTGCCTCTTGCTTTTAGGAAGAGTCTGTAGCAAATAATAATAATAAGCTAAGCACAGTGGGAGATTTTCTGCCAAACAACAAACTTAAAATGGAAAATGTTTTGTAATACATTTTATTGCTCATATATAAAATATACACTAAAAGATATAGTAGCATTTTGCTCATTATTATCTTCAGCTGATAAAAGCAAAAACAATAGCCCTGATGTCAAATGCATCAAAAACAAAACTGTGTGGATTTTCTCAGTTACAGAGAACTAGGCAGCTAGCATAAGCTCTATGAAATTGTTTTATATACAAGGTATGCAGCAGTAGTCAAAACTTGATGATAATTGTCAGTAACTGCAGAAAGCATTGTGATGTGATATATTGATGTTTTAAAATATTTTTATATATGTGGTAATTTAAAAAATAATTTTATTATTTCATATCTACTTTAGTATAATAGCTTTATACTATTAGAGATTCCATGAGGGGTAGATGTTTGGCAATGGTTGTGAGATATGATTCGAATTTTGGCTGCCTTTCTATTATTTATACCATGCTGATGGCACGCTTCTGTTTCCTCATCTGCACAAGATTTTGTGCTGCATGACTTTTGTTGCAGGAATGAAAGGAAGTAGCATGGAACAAAGAAAAATATATCTTCCTAAGGAATTAGAAGTTTTAGGATACTAGAGTGCAGATTTTAAGTACAAAATGTATGTTTTTGTTTTTTCTTTTTAAGTAAACTCACCAATTCTTCTTGAGGCACAGAGCGACTAGACTATATCAGTAGAACCATTAACTGTGAGATTGTGTTTTCTTTTTCTTTTTCCCAAATTTATTATTTAACATGGTCTTTCCTGTATGTCTGCGTTCCTACCTACCCATCATCTTATTATCTGCGTACCTACTTACCTATCATCCTATTATATTACCTACCTGCCTATCATGAAAGTATTTTGAACTGAATATTGTCTGCAATGCCAAGAATTCAAGTCCTTTGTTCACTTTATGAATTTACAAAGATCACAGGAAATACACTGGAAAGGAATTTGGATCTTTTGGTTCTGCCTTACAAGATACTGCATTACATTTTTCCCTGTACCTGGCAAGCATGGTATATAGCTCAGTTTCTGCCATGTGAAGATAGCACCTGTTGTCAAATCTCTATCTTTCTTGGGTGTCAAAGAATTATTTCTTTGTGTTAGTGTAAAGTACGCCTTATGGCACAGCATTCTGTATCCTTAATGATAGCAGTATGGAGGAGCTAGTCATATTTGAGAGGTTGATTTGTTCTTTTAGTTCATTTAATGAAATGCTTGATATTTGATATCCTAAATTCATTGGTTCCAAAACTGAACTCATCAATGCCCCAAAACCTTTTCTACCTGCAGATTTCTCTATTTTACTTGATGGCAAGCAGCTTTATTCTTCTAGTTGTTTAAGATAAAAACCTTCAAGTTGTTTATTTCTCTTTCTCTGATATCCCGTATCCAGTTCTCCAGGAAATCATCCTGGCATCACTTTGTGAAATATATCCTGAAATCTAATCACTCACACTGCCTCCTTCAGAAGTCATTTTCCCCACCCCACCTCTTTTATGCTACCATCATTATTTGAATTATTGCCGTAGCCTCTTAGTTTCTCTCCTTCTACTCTTGCCACTTTCTTTATATTCTCAGCCTAGCAATTCTCAGCCTAGCAGATATGTTAACTTCTAAAAAAACCCCACAATTTAGATAATGATACTCTTAGATCAAAATCAGTAGAGTATAAAAATAGTAAATAAAGGAAATATAATTTGCAAGAGAAGTAATAGTTTTTTGTAAAGCAAATGAAAAATAATTAGAAACAACATTTACATTGTGGGTAGTTACAGAAATATATTTTAATACTCTTCTGTATACAAAAGCCATAAATGATAAATTAACAGTAATATAAACAGAAGTCAGCCAGGTATCAAGTAACTACTACAAGTGGGAATTTTTGTAAAACGAGAGAATTATTTAAAAAAATTAGAGTATCTATTAATAGAATTTACTAGACTCCTCTACCTGCTTCCCAGAGGGTTTCTATTGTTTGTTTAGCAACTCCAGCCCAGCTAAACCAATGAACTTCTCTGTTCTCTGGTAGCTGACAGCCTTCTCCTATGACAATTGACCCTTTTCAAGTTTTTTCCTTCATCGGGTATTCTTCAGTTTGCTCTAGAGTAGTCTTACCATAGTTACTCCTAGCATAGTTAATCATTCTTTGTTAAACTTTCCCTGTTTAACTTATTGTGTGGTTTATCTCTTTTGATTGGATATGAATGAACTATATTAATATGTTTTTAGAGAAAAATTTATTATTTTTATAGAAGCTAGAAAAGCATTTGACAAAATTCAGTATTCCTTTTTTATCAACTTTTTATGAATTAAAGTATTACACTGAAAAGTATACAGATCCCAAGTGTATAGCTGAATTACCTCTAAGTAAACATACTTGTTTAACTACCATTCAGTTATAGAAACAGAACTTGGCCCCAGCCCAGGAGCATCCCCAGCCCGCCTCTTCCTTCCCCAAAGGTGTCATCTATCCTAACTTCTAACATCAGAGATTAGCTTTGCTATTTTTGAATTTTAAGTAATGGAATCGTGTAGAGTGTTGCTTGTCTCTGCCTTCTTTGGCTCATCACTGTTAGATTTGTCTGCATTGTTGCATGTAGCAGTGCTATGTTACTTTCTTATCAGGTCCAAGTTCATTGTATAAATTCATCTCAATTTACTTTTATATTCTAGTGTTGATGAATATTTGTGTTGTTTCTAGTTTGCCTTTATTACAAATAATGCTTGATTATGAACATGTTTACATGTTTCTTGAATGGGTTGCTCATGTGTATACATTTCTGTTGAAATTATTTTTAGGAATGAAAACACTGGGTCACTAGGTATGCTTGTCTTGAACGTTACAAAATAGTACCAAAAGTTATCCAAAGTGGTGTATTCCCATCCAATTGTCCCTCTGTTATTTTCAATTTTCTTTAAAAAACAAAACAAAAAATTCAAGCCATACAGGTGGGTGAGTATTGTTACCTAACTATAGTTTTAATTATATTTCCCTGAAATGCCCTGTAAGTTAAGCATTTTCTCATTTGTTTTTAATTGACTGATGTATTTGTGAATTGTTCATTTAATTTCTTTTATCCAGTTTTCTATTTGCTGTTTAGTATTTTTGATTAATTTATAGGTGATCTCTATTTGACCCTTTTGGGTTCTACCAGCTATATCTGATTTCCTTTCTCAGTCTCTTAATGGTATCTTTGAGAATTATTGTTTTTTTAATGTGTAGCCTTTCTGTTGGACTCATTTTTAACTCTGGAAGATTTTGTGTATGGTTGGTGGTCTTCCATAAATGTTTGATGGAATTCACTGATAGTGCCCGCTAAATGTGGGATGATGCATTAAAAAATGAAGAACATTTTAGATTTTTTCACCTCTTAAATCAACTTCGATATTTGTTTGAATGCTAAAATGTGTTAGTATAACCTTGTTCAGAATATCTTTCTGTGATCTTTTATTATGTATGTGATCTATGGAGAAGTATCCTTTTAAATTTCTGCTAATCATTATATATGCCTTCTTTGTAAAGTTTTATCAGTTTTCTTAGCCTTTTCAGAGAACCAAGTTTGACTTTTCTGTTCCTTGAAGAGCGTATTTGTTTTCTATTTGTGTATATTCAGCTCTGCGCTTTTTTATTTTATTTTTTCTGCCGCCTTTGAATTTAATTTGCAAGGTTCCTTTTTATATTCTTGAGATGCATAGTTGGTCAGATGAAGATATCTTTTTTTGTGTCAAAAAGTTCGTGTAATGTTAGAAGACCAATTATAAGTTGGTAAAAATAATTGCCAATTAGGGGCTGAAGTCGTGACTCAGGGGTTTTGTGCTTGCCTGGCATACATGTGGGCTGCACACCCCAGTACCACATACAAAACTAAGTGTTGTTTATCAATGAAAAACTAAATAAAGTTAATTCTCTCTTTCAATTCAAAACATTTTTTAATATGTAAAGAGCTTCTAAAAGTCATTAGGAAAGCAATAAAATATTAAAAATGAGCAATATCTGTGAACAGGTAATGGATAGAAGAATTAGTATTGGGGCTGGAGCAGTGGTTCAAGTGATTTGAGTGCTTGCCTGGCATGCATGAAAACTTGGGTTCAAACCACAGCACCACATATACAGCTAAGTGTTGGAGAAATAAAGACCAGATGAAAAAATAAAGATGATTCTCTTTCTCACTTTATCTTTAAAGCAAAAAAAAAAAAAAAATTAACTAAAGCGTGAAAGGAATGTGTATCTTCTCATAAGAATTCAGATAAGTTGTCTCAAATATCATAGTTTCAGTAGAATTTTTCAGATGTTTATGGAAGGACAAAGGTAACCAACTTCTTATTTCAGAATCCATCTAACAATGTAGTCAAGGAATTTTCACCTATGTTGGTTTTAAAGGGATTAATCTACAATGTAGTAACATTCTAAAAGGCATACATCAAGAGCATTCTAATAGAATTTTATAAATAAACTATGTGATGAATATGCTCAATTAAAATAATGTCCATGCATTAATGCCACTGTTTTGTATCTTTTGTAGTAGTATCTTTTTTTTTTAAGAGGGAGAGAAGGAGAGAGAGAGAAAAAAATCATTTTCATTTACTTTTTCATTTGTTTCTCTGTCACTTAGTTGTGAATATGGTGCTGGGGCGCAAACCTGTGTCCTCACACATACCAGGGAAGTGCTACAACCACTGAGCTATCACTCCAGTCCCTGTAGTGGTTGGTACCTTTTGAAAAGACCTTTTCATAGTTGAAATGTAAATTATTATATTTGAGTGTTAAATTAATATTTGCAATAAAATTTGATGATCAGAAATAGTAACTTTGAATACCAGTAACAGTAACTTTGAATTAAGCAAAATGTTATTCCAAGAGAATTATATTTTTTATTAGTAAACCTAAATAACAAAAAAAAAACTTTTACATGGTATTTTAATATTCTGTTATCATTAAAAATATTTTTTTTGGAAATTTGATTTTTTGTAAATAATGTGTAATGCCTTGTTTCTTCCTCCTCTTTCTGTTCCTCCTCCACATCCTCCTCCTCCCCTTTTTCCTTCTGTTTTTACCCACCAAGTTTAAATATTATACTGCCTGGCTTTTTACAGAGAAAACTTGTTGAATTCTTCCCTTCATGAGAAAATAGTATGTCTAATTAAAATCAGTTTTTCATTGTGTCAGTTCTTTATTCTCATTTTAGAGATTTTGCTTTTAGTTCATACTAAAAATGCTCAAATTTGGGAAAGTTTGTTGTCTCCCTCATGTTAAATAGCTGAAATGCTGGGGGAAAGATTCACCTGTAGCTTATGTGGCAGTAGAATGTGTTCCACAGGTTGTCCTGCACATTCCTCCTGTGTTCTCTGATAACTGTGGAATTCACAGCTTTGCACATTTTACCTTTGTTTTTGTTTCCAAGTAATGATAATGATTTGCTCTAAGTGTTTTACTTATGAAATTTGGTTTGTACTGTAAAGAATTTATATTGCATATTGTGGTGAGCCCATTTATTGTTGTTTTTTTTTAAAAATGAATATTTCAAATCAAGAAACTTGATGCGAAATTTTATTTTAAATTCTGTGGGATTTCATGTATATCATGCCTTGATTCATTTCTACATTGTATGTTTTGGCAATAATATTTTTATAAAATAAACTTTTGCACTAATATTAATTTGATACATAAGAAATATTACTTCTTTATTTTTTCCTAACGTAAGTGACCCTTTATTCTAATAGCCTTCTGAGAGTTTATTATTATCCCATGAGAATTTGCAGCTAGGACACCTTTCACAAGACTATGTGTGATCTGTTTTGAAGTCATAAAGCAATGATAAAGTCATAAAGAAATGATCACTTGTGAAACTGTCACCCAGTTTTCCTGTCAGTAGTTACCAAAGAATTATTAACATTTACCTTTTGTTTTAAGATAATCCGTCAGTGAAAGCATTATATTCTCATGATTGTCTCATATTGAGCTTTCATCTTAATTTTCAAAGTTTCCTTTTATGGAGTATTTTTGTCTCTTAATACTTTACTTCCTAATTATAGTCCTTTCCCTCCTTTAAGAAAAAAAATTCCTGCTTATATTAAATGGAATTAAAAACATACTTCCAGTTTCAGAGCAGATTTATCATGTACCCTTCAGACTGTTCTTTAATATAGCACTCTTAAGAATGAATATCTTAAGACATTCTCCAGATGTTTTAGTCTTCAGCAAACTTTGTGGTTTTCTTTATTGGAATCTTTGTAGTATTTGGAAGATGAAAGAAAATATCTTCTCAGTATCTAAACACTTTTCATATTGGTTTTTAAATGTCTTGCTGCAAAGGTATGCATAAAATAAAACTTTACATTGATAAGCTTTCAGAATTCTTGGTTTTAAAAGGTAATATCAGGATTAGAATTGTATTTAACAGTAATATAAAAAGAATGTGTGTTGTATATGGTTTTGAATTTACATTACTATGTGCATAGTTATGTAGCTGCAACATTTGTTAAATGGATTATTTAATAGGTTTTGTTCTTCATTCCTTAGTATAGTAGAAATTGAAAATGCTTGCCATGACACATTTTTTGAACTATTGAGAAGTTTGAATTTACAATTTTATTTAATTTTAAAAGCAAGAGGGACAGTGGGAGAAAGAGAAGGAATCAGTTTTATTTAGGTTTTTGATTGCTTTAGCACCTTCTGTTTGTGGTGCTGGGGTTGGAACCTGCATCCTCACGCATGCCAGGCAAGTGCCATAACTGCTGAGCTAACCACTCTAGCCTCTGAACTTACAATTTAAAAGATGTCAATCTTTTTTTTTTTTTTTTAAGATGGTGCTTTAATTGATCATTCTCTGCAAAATCAGTAACACAAATATTCCTCTGCAGTGACAAAAGTACTTGGTTACATTTACTGAGTGCTTATTATGTTCAAAATAAATGTAATGAAAGGGTGAAATAGTGCATGAACATATCCTCCACTCCCATACACATCATGCCCAGTGAAAGCAAGTAGAAGCATCTTATTTGATCTCATTTGTTTAGATTTGATTTTGTTTTCTTCCATTGGGCAACATTATATCTATGGGTTAACCTCAAATATACATCTTTGAGTTAAATTCTTTCTAGAAATGAAGTTCTAAATTCTTTTTTTTTATTAGTTCAGCATGTTCTAACATATTGAAGAGATTTGTTGCTGCACATTCATATATGCATACGTAATGATAGTGTAACTTGAGCCCAATCCTTTATCCCCCTTCGCTCACTCCCTGCTCTTTTTTCTCAGATGTAATTCTCCACTATTACATATATAAATGTCCATATACATATATAATAATTTTTGAATTTTCAAGGTTTAAACACCTGCTTGAGTATTATTAAGCTTCTGAGGGAAGTCATGTGCC
Organism: Aplodontia rufa; assembly: GCA_004027875.1. Classification (NCBI taxonomy): domain Eukaryota; kingdom Metazoa; phylum Chordata; class Mammalia; order Rodentia; family Aplodontiidae; genus Aplodontia; species Aplodontia rufa. The sequence goes on along the minus strand of PVKS010023862.1, from coordinate 9,118 downwards.
AAATAGAATTAATAACCTCCCTTTTCCTTCCCTCACAACCCTCGCTCTCTCCTCTTCCCACCCTCTTTTCCCACAGCTTTAGTTCCCCCAAGATTATGTGTTACTTTGAATTTGGCATGTAAATAAACTTGTCTAACTTGGTTTTACTCTAGCTTACACAAATGAGAGAAAACATTCGACCTTTATGTCTCTGGGTTTGGCTTATTTCACTCAGCATTTTTTTCCATAAATTCTTGTTTTTCTGAATTCTTTTGCTTCAGTTTTCTTTGTACTATAATTTGCTATATAGGTACAATGGGACATAGGCAAAAACCAAATCAATGTTAAGTTCTTTTAAAACTATTTAAGGGAAATCTATTTTTGTTAAAATTTGTGAATGTCTGCAGTCTGCACTCTCTAAAAGAAATCTTAACAGCAACTGCTGGAAGGCTATTGGAGGAAGGTTCACTAGCAAAATGGAGAAGACAGTAGAGTCAGTATACTTAGATAAATCAGGAGGAAGGAGAAAGGTTAATTTAATCCTTCCATAGTCTGTCTGTGTAGCCATATTCATTCATCTTTTTAGTGTGTACCCAGTATGTGTCAGACCTTGTGCTTAAATACAGCAGAATACAAAATGTGAGTTTTTTTATGCCATGTTTTTACAAATGAGGAAAAAATTACTATTTTCAGAGAATTTACTTGCCCCATCATACAATTAGGTGAACCTGAGATTAAAACATGGTCTGTCTAATACTTTTAAGGAATAAGGATTAAGGAATGCTACCTGATAAACCAGTATCCATTGGTATTATATGTCCTTAGGAAGAAACTTGGGTCTGTTGGACCTTCTTTCCTTCCTTCTTCCCCTCTCTTCTTTAGCATCTTTCTTTTTGAAATTCATCTTTCTCTTGCTTCCTTTTCTGACTGGTGGTTTTCCTTCCTCTTCATTGGTCACTTTTCCTCTTAAATATTGTTATTCTCCAGTTTCACCATCTGGGTTCCCGTGTGTATCTGGACATGATTGATTTGTTTGTTTATCTTGTTTGTGGTCTCTGCGCCACTTTAATCTATAAGAATGTTTTTAGTCAAATGTGGGTACCAACCTACATTCCTTCCTCAGGGCACTTGCATACTAGGCAAATGCTCTACTACTAAACACACTCCCTGCCCAAATTTGGGGATTTTAAAGCCATTATTTAGAGAGAAGCAATGTTTTTTTCCCTGCATTGTACTTTTTCTTTTCTATATTCACAGGAGACAAATGTTAGTTCTTTTCATATTTCTCAGGTCTCTTGAGTAATATCTCATTTTTCCATTTTTTTCTGTTTGTCATTCAAATTGGAAAATTTTAATTGCTTTATCTTTTAAGTATCCTGACTCTTATCTCTGTCTTCTCTGCTTTGCTATAGAGTCTATCTGATGAGTTTTAAAAGTTTAGGTACTAAATTCTTAAGTTCCAAAATTTTCATTTGTTCTTTTTTATATCTACTTTTTCTTTGCTGAGTCTTCGTTTCCACTACAGATATTTTCAGAGTCCTAGTACTTTTCCTGGAACTCTTCTTTGGTCCTCTATCTAGAGAATTGGGGATTTATTTTTCCACTTCTGCCTGATACTTCTGTGACTTAGCCCATGTCTGAGGCTAAGCAATAGGCAGATATAGAGGGAATAGATTATTTTAGGTCTAGTTAATGAATTGTTTTCTTTTTCTTTTTTGCTTTTATTGTTACATTATAGTTGTTGGAATTTATTGTTACATATTTGTACATGCACACCATATAATGATATAATTTCGCCAGCATCACTCCATAGTACTTCCCCACTTCTTCCCTCCCTGATGCCCTTTGGTCCTGTTTCTCTACTAATCTGCCTTTTAAGGAGATTTACCCCTACCTTTCTTTTCTTTTTTTTTGTCTCTAGCTTTGTAGCTTCATTATATGAGAGAAAACATGCTAGGCAATGAATTATTAATTCACCTACAAAACTATTAAGTTTTAGATGTTTATTTTATTGTTAATCAGATGCTTATTTTACCCATAATTTTCAGTTCTCTGAAAAAATTCTCTATTCCCTTAGTTTTTTGCACATCCTTTCATTTATTCTCTTGAAAATATTAATCATAGTTTATTTATTTTGTTACAAAGGATTTAATCCTGGGACACTTAACCACTGAGTCACACCCCCAGCATTTTTTTGTTGTTGTTGTTTTAAGGGAGAGGGACAGAGAGAAAGAGAGGAACAATTTTTATTTAATTTTTCATGTGACTTTCATTGCTCTTGAGAGGTTGTTCTGTATGTGGTGCTGGGGTTTGAACTCACGTACTCCCGCATGCCAGGCAAGTGCCATAACCTCCAAGCCATGGCTCCAGCCCCATGTTGTTGTTGTTTTTAAAGTGAGAGAGTGAGTTATTTTTTTTCATCTGGTTTTTGTTTTTCCTTTATTTATTTATTTGTGTATGCAGTGCTGGGGATCAAAACCAGGACCTCGTTCTACCACTGAGCCACCTCTCCCAGCCCATGGCTATTTGATTTTTAGACAGAGTCTCCCTAAGTAACTGAAGCTGGCCTTGAACTTGTGATTTTCCCATCTCAGCAGCACTATGCCTAGCAATCAGTCATTTTGAAGTATCTTCTTTAATTGCAGTGTCTGAAACACTTCCAAATGAATCTTTTTCTCTTATATTTTTCTTCATTTTTTAGTCATTCTTTTGCTTCTTGGTATACCTTTCAGTTGTTTATTGTTTACTACACACTGTATTTATATAAGCACTCCTTCAGATTGTATCTTCCACCAGTGTTCACCCTTGGCCCATGAGGCTGCTATGGAGTGAGGGGAAATCAACGATGGTTTTCAGTTTTAATAGCTCTGTTTACCCTGTTTGCCTCTGTTCCTGGAGCTGAAACTATAGGGGTTTTGAATGAGACCTGTGAGTTTTTGTCCTATCAGCTCTGAAATGGTCCATCAGAACCAGGGCACCAAACTATGCGTTGAAGTTTCCAGGTAAATTTCTTTATTCTTTTGCCCCACATACCTTCAGAACTTGGCAGCCTTCTCAAGGAAGAAACTGATGTTTTATTCTAAACCTTTAGTTTCCTACTTTATCTCTTGAGCCTTATGTAATTGTTAAAATCCCCACTGCTTTTATTTCTTTGACCTCTACAGGGATGGCCCTGTCTTCTACTAAACCCAAAGTCTGAATTTTCATCTTCTAGATTTAACCAGTATAGATATATGCTCTCCCTGATGATTCAGAAAAGTCCATGTGGATCCTTAGTTTTATTCTTCACTCCTGTGGGTTTCACTGTTTTTAGTTTCTCTTTTTCTGTTAGTAACTGCTAGACTGGTAGAACTTTTTGCTTTTAAGGTGATTTTGGTTAACCTCCTTAGCTTGCTATTCAGTTTCCAAATGTAGCAGATGTGTTACGGGACAAACCAGCTGTGTTTTTAAGGTTTGGGAATTTTGTCTCTCATTTTACTGGCTGCAAATGTGGGCAGGTGGGACAGAAAAGTGCTAGTTCTGGCCTTCACTATGAACAACTCTTTCTTCTCTGGAAATTTATCCACTTTCTTCTTTTTGCTTCCATAGTGCTATTGTCCTATAACAATATGAATTATTATTTATAAGGTTCTTGTCAGTAGGAATGTTGGCTGTGTTGCACTGTATGCTACTCCGAATTGGAAGTTCAGTGTTATATTTTGGTACAAATTTTAAATGTTTGTTCCTGATAACTGATATTTTTAAAAGTTTGGTTGAGAGAAATGATTATTCTTAACTATTTTCCATTATCTATTACATATGTTTCTCTAACTTTTCTATGATTAGGGAGACGCAGGCCCCATTTAAACCATGAACTCTGATAGAAATAATAGCAGAAAGCAAAGCAAATAAGGGAGAGAATAACTTGTGCATTGAAACTGCTCACGGACACGTGCCTAACATTCTAGGTTTTACAAAGAGAATACATATGTCATTTTGATAACCACTATTTTGCATTATTTTTCTTTTCCTTACATTTAATTTTTCCTTGTATGGTTTAAAACTAAATGTCAAACAATTTATTGCTTAATGAAAATTTTAAATTGGCTTAGTGAAATTTAGTTTTGTAGTGGGCAAAAACCTAAGGTACATCATCTAGGAATAATATTTTATTTTCATGACCTATACTTATATACAAAGAACTTTTCAACAGTATATTTGATTATCTCACATGCAAAGAACTTCATTCATCTTCAAAGTTATAAACAAGAATAATTAAGCCTTTCAACATTTTAGAGTTGAATACGGGCTTATCTAAGTAATATATGCTTAAAACCACTTTCTTATCAAAGAAAATAAAATTAGAGGTTAGAAAAATACCTTTAAATTACAATCCTATGAACTAATCGCTTAACCCTAGTTTTGAATGGCTGTTAGTTTTTCCATCTTTTTAAAATATGCTTAAATGTAAACACATGTGGGAAATGTTCTTTTGGCTTTTATCAAACTGACATTTAAGTGGATTTTTTTTTTCAACCTCACCAAACATTTGTGGTAAACTGTTTCGGAGCTTTGAATCTTAGAATTTGCCTATGCCCCCCCCATGTTATTCCATTAACATTTGGTCTTAATAAGTGTAACCTGTTTAGAATTACTTATGATTTAAATCTATTATTTGTTTAGATGAGAAGTCTCGGAAAGAACTTCATAAAAAATCCTACTTGGCAGTTATGAATGCTTTCTTGAGGAAGTTAAATTTTCAGAGTTTTTCTATAAAGATCTCATCTTATCCCTCCTATCCTTCATGAAATGTTTAATGCTGTTGATGTTTCTTTTTTTTTATGCTTTAGTGATGCTAGCACAATGTGTGCCTTTTTCTTGGGTGTGCGATCAGCACTCTGTCTTTTTCTGTGTATCTTATTCTTCCTGAGTTTGGGATAATACAGTGACTTTAGTTTCTGTGAAAATGGAAAGCAGTTGCCCTAGAACTAGAAATTATAAAGTGTTGGGTTTTGCGTATTTTTCCGTTCATAATTCTTATATCTTAAGTAGAATGATTGGTTTTATGTTATAGGCTATAATTGTGAAATCTTTTTTATGTCAAGCAGCATTTGTTTCTTGTCTGTTAAGTAGAATAATTACATATTAAAAATTAAACTGTATTTGCTGTGTTTTAATTTCTTCTCACCCTTTTATCTTCCTTACCATTCTTTTTTATATTTTCTGGCCCTTTAGGTTGTATTTTTCTGGGTAGATCCTAACAATAATTAAGCTACAATTACCTTTTGTTAAAAAGTAATTCATTGGGCTGGAGTGATGGCTCAGCGGTTATGCTGCTTGCCTGGCATGTGTGAGGACTTGGGTTCGAACCCCAGCACCACATACACAACGAAGTGTGGAGCAGTGAAAGCCACGTGAAAAACTAAATAAAATTGATTCTCTCTCTCGCTGTCCCTCTCTCTCTTTAAAAACAACAACAACAAAGAAATTAATTTAATTTTAGGTCACAAAGTATATTTTGATAAATATTCTAATTTTTATTTTTTACTATTTTAATGTTTAACTCTTTATTAGATGGATCTTTTAATTCTGAGACTGCCGCTTATTAGTTGTGAAGAATCCATTGAAGGACATTTAAAGCTGTATTACTATATTGGCAAAAAGCCACAGAGAGCTTTACTCTAATATGATGCTTATGTACCAGTATTATAGATGCTATTGTAATGAACTTGACATTAAAGGAGACTTTCTGGATTTGAAAAAAAAAAAAAAGACATTTAAAGCTTGGAGGGTAATGAATCTGAATTTACTTATCCTTTTCAACACAAGGGACGCAATTAGAATCACACAAAACCTGCACGTTCAGAATTCCTAGAAGGCAACACATACTATGAATTTAAATATCTGATAAGTAGAAGAATAAACATATTCTAGTACTATATTTCTATAAATCTAAACATTTGTAGAACCTAGGGGCAAGGAGCTTTTAACAGACTATAAGAAAGAGGCGTAGGATATAGACAGTGTAGATCTAGAACAGATTAAATTACTCCTGAAAACAAAAATTTCAACAGAAGTTTTAAACCCGTGTTTTGGACAGGGGCCAGGATCAGGCAGGTGTTCTTTCTATTGAATCACCCCCAGTCCATTCTAGTTAGGCATCTCTCCAGTAGGGGACTCTGAGCTCTGTCATCTACAGAGAATAAAATCTATAAAATGATAAATATTTGTAAATCTTACATAAAGGTATGCAGCTGTTTGTTGTGTCTTTCAGCCCTTCCACAACACTGAGACTATTTCAGAATCAGAAGTTTCATAAACAAGTCACTAAAACTCTTTAGTTTGTAACTTTGCTTGGAAAATTGGAATGATGTTATTAATTTTACTTTTCTCATGAGATTATTTTGAGCTTTAAATGTGTTTCACATGTATCTTTGTGTATCCATGCCTGTATCTTTTTATATAAGTAGGTGGTTAAGGATATATACACATACAGAGAAGATAACAGGTGGAGGGAGGGATAAGTAGATAGGCAGATGTGGTCTTTCAGAAATTTCTTGATTGGTTTCTCAGGTATTTGTATATATGTATGTACACGTGTATAAATGTATGTCAGGTTTATTGATGCATGTGTGTGATTTGTGTTTAACCAAATTTACCCTTTAAAGTATAACAAGTATAATAAAACTCAACCTTTAAATGTATAAGATCTCTGAGTTTTGACAAATATTTATAGTTGTGTAACCACCAAAATTTTCATTGCCTTTAAGACTCATACCTTGGGGCTGAAACGGTGGCTCGGCGGTTACAGTGCTTGCCCTGGCATGCGCAGGTACTTGGGTTCGGACTCCAGCAACCATGTGCACATCTGAGTGTTGGAGCAATAAAAGCCATGTGAAAAATTCAACAAAAATTGTAAAAAAAAATCATACCTCCACGTAATTCATTTCTCTTTCCTACTCTTACTCACTGGCAGCTGATTTTTGTCCCTGTTGTTTTGTCTTCTTATCTAAAGTGTCAGAAAAATGGAATCATATTATATGTAATCTTTTTTTTTTTTTCTTAAAGAGGGACAATGAGAGAGAAAAAAAAGACAGAATCAATTTTATTTAGTTTTTCATGTGACTTTTGTTGCTCAGACACTTGGTTGTCTTTGTAGTGCTGGGGTTTGAACCACTGGCCTCGTGCATGCCAGGTAAGCACCGTAACCACTGAGCTACTGCCTCAGCCCTGTATATAATCCTTTTATAAATGGTTTCTTTTACATGGCATGATGCTTTTGAGGATCATGCATGTTGTGGAAGTATTATTAGTTCATTTCTTCTTATTGTTTAGTAGTATTCCTTATATGGATTTTTTACAGTTCATTTATCCATTTGCTAATTGATGCATATTTGGGAATAAGACACTTACAAATGTTAGGGTACCTGAGTTGTCTGGCAAGTACGAATTAAATTTTCTAAGAAATTGCCAAACTCTGCTATATCATTTTGTATTTCCTTCAGCAATGTATGAGAGTTTCAATTGTTTTGAATCCTTGGCAGCACTATTTTCACTACTTAATATTGTCAGCCTTTTTTTTTTTTAATCCTTCCTAATAGGTGTATCTCCTTATAATTTTAATTTTGAGTTTTTTGGTGATCAGTGATATTGAAGTCTATATTTAAGGTTGAGTATGTTGCTCACTGCTTGTTTTGTTTGCTGCTGTGACCAAATCACCCAACAAGAACATCTATCTGTAGGAGGAAACATTTATTTTAGGCTAAGGTTTGAGAGGTCTCTGTCCTAGGCCCAAGGTAAGGCCAAAAATCAGGGAGAAAGAATGTGGCTGAGGAATGCAGCCAAGGACAGGGCATTAACCAACAGAAAGAGAATTTCTTTCCTCAAGGACAAAAGATAAAACCCCAGAGCCACACCCCCAGTTACCTACCTTCTCCAGCCACACCCAATGAGTCAACAATCAACACCCAGCTAAAGCTTGTCAGGGGGTTAATGCACTGGTTAGGTTTAGGCCCTCATAACCCAGTCATTTCACTCAGTTTGCTAAACCTATTTTTAATGTAATTTTAATACTTTTAACATGTTCATTCACTTTGTATTATTCATATCTTTATATTGTGTCATTATTCTTTCTTGGAATAGTGGAACATGTAAATAATAATATTGCAAGCTTTCCTATATTTTTATAGTGGTAATTACCATCATTTCTGTCTCTTTTGGGTATTTATATTGTTTTTCGTCTTGCTTTATTACATATTGTGGTAGGATGAGCATCTCTTGCTTAGTTTTTGCATAGCATCTTTTATGATTTGGATTGCTTTCTTGGGGTAGAGTCCCCTACCCAACAGCGTTTTGTAATGATAGATGTAGCCATTTTTGTGACTCCTGATGCATATTGTCAAGTTTCTTTCCAAGAGTTAGGTCACTACTACTTTGTGATTATGTCAGCTTTGTCATATCCCCATTAGTGCTTAGTATTATAATTTATATACTCAATTAATTTGTTGTGCAGAAATCTGTATGCATTTGGTTACTAGCAAGAGGGGTTCATTAATTTTTTAACATTTATGTATCATTGTTTTGTTGTTCATTTATCCATTTATCTGAACCTTAAAATTTTGATTTCATTTTTGGTTTTTCAAAGAGATAGAGGGACAGTGAGAGAGAGAGAGAGAAAGAAACAATTTTATTTAGTTTTTCATGTGGCTTTCTTTGCTCCAACACTTGATTATGTATGCAGTACTGGGGTTTGAATCCTCTCGCATGCCAGGCAAGTGCCTTAATCGCTGAGCCACTGTTTCAGCCCCTTCTATTTTGTGTGAGCACTTAATTTTTAGTTAAATAATCCTTTTTCTTATTAAACATTTCATTTTTCTTTTTATTACAATTTTTGTTTGGTTTTGCTTTTGACTCGAACAGCTTTGCATTTTTTATACAATCAAATATATTTAATTGTTGTGTTTGCCTCTGACAACTGGAACTTAATAATTTGAGTGAATATTGATTTCTAGTTTAAAATTCTTTTTTTCCTCATAGTATTAAATACACTATGTATTCTGTATTATTTTAGAAGTTTGCCGTTCCTTCCTGTGGAAGTATACAGCTATAGTCCCAACTACTCTGGAGGCTGAGGCAGGAGGATCACAAGTTTCAGGCTAGC
>PVKS010023861.1:0-31801 GCA_004027875.1 Aplodontia rufa | reverse complement strand
CATGTTGAGAAAGTCTTTGCCTACTCCCAAATGCTGAAGTGTTGGACCTAATTTGTCTTCTGTCAGTTGCAAGGTAGCTGGTTTAATACCTAGCTCCTTGATCCATTTTGATTTGATTCTTGTGCAAGGAGAAAGATATGGGTCTAATTTCAACTTTCTGCAAGTGGATGACCAGTTTGTCCAGCACCATTTGTTGAAGAGGCTGTCACTTCTCCATGTAATAATTTGTCCCCCTTTGTCAAAAATCAGATGTTTAAAGATTTGAAGGTTTGTTTCAGGGTCTTCTATTCTATTCCATTGGTCTGTATTGATACCAGTACCATGCTGTCTTTGTTACTATGGCTCTATAGTATAGTTTTAGATCTGGAATGGCAAAACCACCTGTTTCATCTTTCTTGCTTAGTAGTGTTTTGGCAATTCTAGGTTTCTTATTCTTCCAAATGAATTTGAGCATTGCTTTTTCTATATCTGTAAAGAACAACATAGGTATCTTTATAGGGATAGCATTAAATCTATATAATGCTTTCGGTAGAATGGCCATTTTTATTATATTAATTTTGCCTAACCAAGAACATGGGACATCTTTCCATTTTCTTAGGTCATCTTAGATTTCATTCTTCCATGACCGATAATTTTCGTTGTAGAGATCTTTGATTTCCCTTGTAAGTTTAATTCCCAAGTATTTTATTTTTTTCGAAGGTTTTATGAAAGGGACTGATTTCCTGACTTCTTCTTCAGTCCTATTATTATTAGTATATAGGAAAGCTATTGATTTATGTGTGTTGATCTTGTATCCTGCCACTTTGCTAAATCTATTTATGAGTTCAAGCAGTTTACTGATGGAGTTTTTTGGATCTTCCAGATACAGGATCATGTCATCAGCAAAAGGAGTTTGACTTCCTCTCTTCCAATTTTTATCTCTTTGATTTCTTTCTGTTGCCTAATTGCACCAGCTAGGGTCTCAAGAACATTATTGAATAAAAGTGGTGAGAGCGGACAGCCTTGTCTTGTTCTCGATTTTAGTGGAAATGCTTTCAGCTTTTCTCCGTTTAGTATTATACTAGCTGAGGGTTTAGCATATATAGTCTTAACAAAGTTCAGAAATAGTCCTTTGAACCCCATCTTCTCTAGAAGTTTGAACATAAAAGGGTGCTGATTTTATCAAAGGCCTTTTCTGTATCCATTGAGATGATCATATGATTTTTGTCTTTGAGTCTGTTTAAGTGGTGGATTGTGTTAATTGTTTTGCATATGTTGAACCAGCCCTGCATTCCTGGGATGAAGCCCACTTGATCATGATGTATTATTTCTTGCTAAGTTTTTGAATACGGTTTGCTAGTACTTTATTAAGGATTTTTGCATCCAAGTTCATAAGGGATATTGGTCTGTAGTTTTCTTTTCTTGATGTATCTTTGTCAGGTTTTGGTATCAGAGTTATGGTTGCTTCTTTAAAAGTGGATGGGAGCATTCCCTCCTTTTCAATTTCTTAGAATAACTTAATAAGGAGAGGTGTTAGTTCCTCCTCAAAACTGTGGTAAAAATCAGTGGAGAAGCCATCCGGTCCTGGGCTTTTCTTCTTTGGTAGACTTTTAATTGCAATTTGGATTTCAGTGCCTGTGATTGGGCTATTTAGGAATTCAATATCCTTCTGATTCAATTTAGGGATGTTGTATGTGTCAAGAAATTTATCCATTTCTTCCAAGTTATCAAATTTGGAGGAGTATAGGTTTTTAAAATACGATCTTATAATTTGTTGGATTTCTATGGGGTTGGTGATGATCATTCCCTTTTCTTTGGAGATTTTATTGATTTGCTTCATTTCTCTCCTTATTTTGGTTAGATTTGCTAGGGGCCTATCTATCTTGTTTATTATTTCAAAGTACCAGCTCTTTGTTTCATCAATTCTTTTTATTGTTTTTTTGTTTTCAATTTCATTGATTTCAGCTCTGATCTTGATTATTTCCTGTCTTTTGCTGGCTTTGGGGTTAGATTGTTCTTACTTTTGGAGGGCTTTGAGATGAAGGGTAAGCTTATTTATTTGGGATCTCTCTTCATTTTTAATGTGGGCACTCAATGCTATGAATTTTCCCCTTAAGAAAGCTTTCATGCTGTCTCAGAGGTTTCGATATGTTGTGTCTTCATTTTCATTCTCTTCGAAGAATTTTTGGATTACTTCTTTCATGTCTTCTTGGATCCATTCTTCATTTAATAAGGTATTATTTAATCTCCATGAATATTTGTGCTTTCTGTTATGATTATTGCTGTTGATCGCTAGAGTCATAGCATTGTGGTCTGAAAGGACACATGGGATGATGTCTACTTTTTGATATTTGCTGAGATTATCTTTATGAACCAGAATATTTGTGGCTTGCTGGAGCGCTTCAGAGCAGACAACAGGCAGACGGGGCCAAAGCAGGACGAGCAGGGGAGGCAGGGGCAAAGGGATGAACCCCGGTGGCCGGGGGAAGAAATTCAGACTCACACGTGGATGGCAGTTTGAAACTTCTCTCTTTTATTTTTCTCCCACATCGGTAGATATAGCGAGAGCAGGCTGCTAAGGGACCAATAGCGAAGTGGCAGACTAGCTTATTTCAGCCAATGAGGGACTATTATGTTGGTGATGTCATCTATCACCAACCGGGAAGGTGCAGAGAGAGAGAAAGTAGTACTCCGGCGCAGGCGCATAGCTCCCCTTGCTCAGGGCGTGCGAAATGTGAAGGGGGAGGAAAGAGAAGTATTATGGCATCCAATATGGTGATTTTCCTTTTGCACAGAGCCCAACAATTCCCCTTTCTTTTTTTGTTTGAAGGCCAATAAATCGGAGACCAGGGTGCGGCTCCTGTCTTAGGTTATTCCCCTGCTTTTTGGAGAACTTTACCCGTCTCTGGATACCCGCACAGCCAATGGTCTCCATGGGGAAAAACCCATCCCAGATGGCCTGTCTTAGGTTTTCTTTCTTTAAAGACTTTTACCCGTCATTGGCCAAAAGGGCAATAGGGTTAGCACTGGCAAGTATTGTACTTGGATGTTTACGAGCTGTCAAGAGCAGAAAAGTTAGAGAGAAAAGTTTGTTTTGTCCTGGACAGTCCCTGATTGGCTGGCATAAGACCAGTGTTTTTGGAGAGCCACTGCAGCAAGGGAGTCGATCTGATTCCAGAGTGTTGGTGGGCATTGTGTTCCCAAAGCCGGTCTATGTCGAGAGCATCTCCCCAGCAGGAGCACCAGTGTTGGGTGGATTATTATGGTTCCTGGAAGAGATCAGAAGGGGAAGGCTCCTCAGGGGAGTTTGAGTCCCCTGGGTGTTCGTTAGTACTAGGAGGGCAATGCTTGAGATCCCTGGCCGGGACCCAAATTGGCTTGGACTCATCAGTTGGAAATACACAGCCAAATCCTCGCTCTGTTGTGATCAGGTCAGGGCCTCTCCATACCCCCGTGAGGGGATCTCTCCAGCTGACCTTGAGAGTCAGGTATGACGTGCTGGTGGTCCAATGTTTTTGAAAAGGAGAGAAATGGTTTCCTTTGGAAAAATTTAAAATACTTAATGTAAACAGGGCCATTTTTAATAGATCATGAGGGGGGAGTGTCCCCCTTTTTTGTTTTATTAATTGAGACTTAAGGGTGTTATTATGCCTTTTGATTATGGCTTGACCCTTAGGATTATGTGGAATTCCCATGGTGTTGGTAATGTTCCACTTTTGGAAGAAGTTAGCTAGGGATTGGCTAATAAAACAAGGTCTGTTATTGGTTTTTGTTTGATCTGGTAGACCTAGGGTAGCGAAGCATTGAAGAAAGTGGTTGATGGCATGCTTGGCCTTTTTGCCGGTATGTGCAGAGGCCCAGCAAGCATGGGAGAAGGTATTCACAGACATGAAGATGAATTTAAATTTTCCAAAGGCGGGATAATGGGTGACATCTGTTTGCCAGAGATTATTGGGTCTTAGGCCTCTGGGGTTAACTCCAGGCCCCTGAAGGGGGGGAACTTGTAGGAAAGGGAGGCAGGATTTGCAAGTTTTTATAATCTTTTTTAAGTCTTTTATTGGAACCTGGGGGAAACGATGGTGAAGGCCTCCCCAGTTAGTATGAGTAAGGTGATGGAAAGAGGCAGCTTCTGAGAGTGTGTAACACTCAGAAGGATTGGAAGCGAGGGAATCAGCAACAGTGTTACCATAGGTCAGGAGTCCGGGCAAGCTCTGATGTCCCCGCAAATGTTGAATATATATGGGATTAATTTTTTTGTTTAGAAGATATAGAGTTTGGATCATAAGAGGGGTGATGGGGTTGTCATCCATCTTAATGTGGGCATGAATAAGGTTAGGAAGGAGGTTGACAACATATAGACTATCAGAAAACAAGTTAAAGGTTGTGTGAACCTTATTGAGAGCAAGGACAACTGCATAAAGCTCCTTAAATTGGGCTGAACCTTGAACCTCGTGGGTAAGGGATAGATCTGGTTGATTTGGGTGAGGTTTTGAAGAAAAAAGCACCATTGATGCACCTCGTCGGCCTCCATCAGTGAAGATGGTGGGGGCCTGAGGGTCAGGACGAGATAGGAAGAGACGAGGGGGGTGCCAATCTAATCTCCCAAATGAACTCATCCACTTATAGGGGCCATAATGACAATCAACTTTTCCAATAAATCTTTCCATGGCCAGTGCTACCCTGGTGTGGTTCCTTTGGAGCCATAAAAAAATCATTGAGCCTGAAGGGGATGACCAGCATATGTAGGTCAGTCCCAAAAAGATGAGTTGAAAGCTCCCTGCCCTTAATGACAGAATCAGCCAGTTGGTTATTTAAGGAGTAAACAGGGGGGGGGGCTCCCCCCACTGAGAGGTGTACCCAATGAACAGGCTTTCCTTCCTGAGCTAGAACAGCCGTAAGGAGGGTTTTACTTGGGAAAATATACAAATATAGAGGTAGGTTAGGGTCAAATCTCTTTAGGGAGGTGGAATTAATGGCTTGTTGGACCTTGGAAAGCACCTCCCGGTGAGTGGGGGATAGCTGGATAGAGGATTGTAGGTTAAGGTCTTTCAAAAGGTCAAAGAGGGGTGTAAGTTCAGCTGTAGAGATGGGGAGCCAGGGCCTCATCCAATTAATCTCCCCGGGTAGTTGTTGGAGTTGGGTGAGGGTATAAGTATCCCTAATATGTAATTGAGGTTTTAGAGGAGAAACAGAATCTATGGTGAGAATTGACCCAAGAATTTTAAAGGGGGGAATATTTTGGATTTTTTCGGGAGCCACTTGGAAATTATGTTGGGCAAGGAGGTGTAGACAGTTATCAAAAGCTTGATGAAGGGTCTCCAGGCAGGGGGACCCCAGGATGATATCATCCATATAAGTATGTACAAGTAAGTTGGGGAAAGTGTCTAAAGGGGCCAGTATATTAGACAAAAAGTGTTGACAGATAGAGGGACTATTAGCCATTCCCTGAGGAAGAACTGTCCATTCAAACCATTGGTCAGGTCCCTTAAAGTTAAGTGAGGGAAGGGAGGAAGCAAACCTTTCTCTATCTTCAGGGTGGAGGGGGATAGAAAAAAAGCAGTCCTTAATATCAATGATAATCAGGTGATGATCATTAGGAATGGCTGGAATCCATGGGAGGCCTCATTGAGGGGTCCCAAAGGGAACCATTCTTTGATTAATTAGCCTCAAATCCTGAAGGAACCTCCATTTTCCGTTGGGCTTTTTAACTACGAATACAGGTGAGTTCCAGGGACTAATGGATTGTTGGAGGTGTCCTAATTTTATTTGCTGTTTTACAAGGTTATGTAGTTGTGTTAGCTTTGTAGAGGGTAAAGGTCACTGCTCCACCCAAATGGGGGGCCCTGGGAGCCAGTTGATTTTGGGTGTCCCAGGGGGAGCAGTGGCCCTTAGGATTGGGGGTGTGACTAGGGGTTAAATTGGGGTATATCCTCTATTATGATTTTAAAGTTGGGGTCGCCTTGGTAGTTTTGGTGATATTGGCCTTCGCTGAATTGTTGTTGGTATTTTCTTTCATCTAATAAGGCACCACGAAAGGCCTTATGGTTAGTGGTAATGTAGGCCTGAGTTTCTCCTAATATGTCTTTGCCCAGGAGGTTAGCTGTGAGCCCTGACGCAACCAGGGGGCGCACTTCACCTGAGTTACCATCCGGATCCACCCAGGAGACCTAGTCAGCAGTTGGCTGAGAGTTGGTTTGTCCTCCCACCCCCAGTAGTGGGGGTCCGGGAACTAGCCTCCATTGTGGGGGAATTTCCTCCTTTCTTAGAACTGTCTTCTCCACCCCAGTATCTATTAAGCATTTAAAGGATTTGCCCCCAATTGTGAGGATCACTTTGGGTCGGACGCCTTGTATGAGGGGGACGGTCCAGTAAGTCTTGGCTGGGGGGCCCCTATTTTTTAACGGGGCTGGGGTAAGCCCCTTAGGGAGTTTAAAGGTCAACTCTGTGTATCTGTTTTAGATCGGCAGTCTTTGGCCCAATGATAGCCCTTTCCGCATCGTGGGCAGGGTGTGCGTGGGGCGTTAGGGAGTGGACGGTGGGCATTAGGGTCCGACCCTTTGGAGGTCCTGATTGGGTTTAATCCCTCCGCTGCCTGCTGGGGGCATTCCCTCTTGAAGTGACCTTTCTGCCCACACCAGAATCAGGTGGCGTTTTTCCTGGGATAAGCCTGCTGGAGCACACACACCAAAGTGGTTACATCCTCCATGTGAGAAGTTTGCAGGGCCAAGGCTAATGCCTGGGCCTGATGAGAATGGGTCCTGATGTCTTTTGTGGCTATTATCCATCTCTCCATAGACCGGTCCTTAAGACCAGAACAACTAATCCTATGCTCCTGGCTCATTCTCTCCCATACCATCATCTTAACGAAATGATCATGAAGGTCGCCGGGAGGAAACTTGCGTTTAATGTTCCCTTCAACTCTAGTAATAAACTCGGGGAGGCTTTACCCAGGTTTTTGGTGGATCGTGGCTGTCGGAGACTCAGACGGTCCCTCCTCCAGCTTTCGCCACGCGGCCAGGCCTAAAGCCCGAATTTGATCTTGATAAGGAGGCGGAATGGCCGCTTGCTGAATGCCTGATGAATATTGATCGGAGGTGCCTGTAAGCATTCCGACAGTAATAGGAATTATGGGACTAGCACTTTGATTATGCTCTGCCTCTTGTTGGCACTCTTCCCTGTACAAAGCACTCCACTTTATATACAGTGAACTTGGAAGGATTGCACAGGCCAATGCCTGCCAATCCGCCGCCGTGCATGGGTGGTGGGCTAGTCCCTGCAGGCTAGTTTCTGTCCATGGGGCATTGGGCCCATCCTCGAGAATGGCCTTTTTTAATTCTTTAAGGTCCCCGGGCCCCCATGGGTACCACGTGGCTGTCCAGGTGCCCCCAGGGTTAACATTGACCAGAAACAATTGGCAAGGTTTAGGGCAAGGCGGATCTGAGGGAGGTCCTGATTCAAAAGAGGAGGGTGGAGCTGACAAAGGGCAAGGTGGAGCTGAGGAGGCCCTGATTCAAAGGAGGGGGGTGGAGCTGAGACAGGTGTAAATGGACTAGAGGTGGATGTGGTATGCAGTGGCAGTGGCGGAAGAGAAGGGGGCCCCCCGCTAGCAGGCCAGGAGGCCGAGTCAAAAGGATTGAGGTGGGAGGTCGGAGCATGGGGAGCAGGCCTTTCTTTTTCTATAGGGATAGCATTTTTTTCTTGGTTGGGGAGTTGCTCTTTTTGTATGGCTACATACAAAAAGGGGAAAGCAGCTTTTAAGAGCAGAAATTGTCAGAAACGCTCCAAAGGGAGGGGGTCCCTGGATTGGATTTGAGCTTCTTTAAGAAGTTGTTCAATTTGGTCCCAAGTATTCCAATTAAATAAGTCACTTTTAGGTAGCAGGGGGCCACCTTAATAAACATGTCCCAAGTGGCTTTAATTTGACTATCAGATAATTCTAATCCTTTGCTCTTAAGGAGGACCCATAGGGAATCTAAGGCAGGGTCTTCCTTGCTAGCTAATTGGCCCAAAGCGGAGGAGAGATGATAGAGAAAGCTTAAAGGGGAATGCAAGGAGTGCCATAAAAGGGCTAGAGAAATAAGGCATCCTATAGTAAAGAGACAGCTCCAAAAGTGTTATAGTAAGCTAGAGGGTTCCTCCTTGGCTGGTACAGAGCACAGGGGGAGGAGAGCGAAGAGGGGTTCAAATGAGCTAGAGGACTCCTCATTCACTGGCGCGGAGAACAGGGGGAAGAGAGAAAAGAGATATTCAAACATTGGTGTAAACAAAAATAAGGCCCTAAGGCCAGGGCGTTGGATTTAATTACTTGAATTAAATTGAATTAAAAAGGAGGGAGCATTGAGCCCTAAGGCTAGGGTGGGGCTTTTTGCAGCTGAATAGGGGGAAATTAAAAGCAAGGGAGGTCGGGCCCTAACACGTGTGGGAGCTGAGTACCTTTATCTGAACAGGAGAGATTTAAAAGAGGAAAAGCTGGCTTACTCATATCCTTTTGTCAGGCGGGGTCCTGTCAGCGAAAGGGTGAGCAATTCCTCACACGGGGCACCACTTGTGGCTCCCTGGAGTTCTTCAGAGCAGACAACAGGCGGACAGGGCCAAAGCAGGACGAGCAGGGGAGGCAGGGGTGAAGGGATGAACGCCGGCAGCCGGGGGAAGAAATTCAGACTCACACGTGGATGGCGGCTTGAAACTTCTCTCTTTTATTTTTCCCCCACATCGGTAGATACAGTGAGAGCAGGCTGCTAAGGGACCAATAGCAGAGGGGCAGACTAGCTTATTTCAGCCAATGAGGGACTATTATGTTGGTGATGTCATCTATCACCAACCGGGAAGGTGCAGAGAGAGAGAGAGAAAGTAGCATTCTGGCGCAGGCGCGTAGCTCGCCTTGCTCAGGGCGTGCGAAATGTGAAGGGGGAGGAAAGAGAAGTATTATGGCATCCAATATGGTGATTTTCCTTTTGCACAGAGCCCAACAAATATAAGCTATTTTGGAAAAAGATCCATGTGCTGCAGAGAAGAAGGCGTATTCTGCTAACTTGGGATGGAAAATTCTATATATGTCTGTGAAGTCGATTTGGCTTATGGAGTTGTTTAGGCTGGCGATTTCTTTATTGATTTTTTGTTTTGATGATCTGTCTAATGGTGATAGCGGAGTGGTGAAGTCTCCCAGTATTATTGTGTTGTGATCCACGAGAGGTTTGATGTCGTGAAGTAATTTATTCACGTAGTTGGGTGCACTGTTGTTTGGAGAGTAAATATTAACTATGGTTATTTCTTCCTGTTGAAGGGTTCCTTTTAATATTAAGTAGTGGCCTTCTTTATCTCTTTTGATTGATTTATGATTGAAATTTACTTTGTCAGATATAAGTATAGCGACACCGGCTTGTTTTCTTTGGCCATAAGCATGGTAGATTTTTTTCCATCCTTTCACCCTTAATCTGTGGATGTCTTTGCCTGTTAGGTGAGTTTCTTGTAAGCAGCACATGGTTGGATTATGTTTTTTGATCCAGTCTGCAAGTCTGTGTCTTTTGAGTGGTGCATTTAGACCATTCACATTCAGTGTTAAGATAGAAGTGTGCAGTTGTTTCGTAGTCATTGTGTCTTACTTAGCTATTTCTGTGGTTGCCTTGGTTACTTATTGCTGGGTGATACTTTTACTGAATTTCTTCAGTTTGTGGATTTTGGGTATCAATTGCTTGTTCTTCTGTCTGGAGTGTTTCCTTGAGAATTCTTTGTAGGGCAGGTTTTCTGTTGATAAATTCTGCCAGTTTTGTTTTATCATGGAAAGTTCTTATTTCTCCATCAAATTTGAAGCTGAGTTTTGCTGGGTATAGAAGTATGGGCTGCATGTTGTGGTCATTTAGACATTGAAAGATATTATTCCAAGACCTTCTTGCTTTGGCGTCTGGGTTGAAAAGTCACAGACAATTCTTATTGGGTTGCCTCTGAATGTGATTTGGTATTTCTCTGTTGCTGCTTTTAAAATAGCTTCTTTGTATCCCTGTTGTACACTTTGAATATGATGTGTTTTGGTGAGTTTTTCTTTTGATTAGGCCTACTGGGTGTCATGTAAGCTTCCTGGATGAGCATGTCAGATTCTAGTTTTATGTGGAAAAAATTTTCTTTCACGATCTCTTTGAGAATATTTCTCATACCATTGGTCCATGTCTCAATTTCTTCCTGTATTCCAATTACTCTCAGGTTGTTGCTTCTCATTTCATCCCAGGCATTCTTAAAATTCTGGTCATGATCTCTTAATTGTTTTTCTTTTTTGATGTCTGTGAGCTCTAGCTTGATCAACCTGTCATCATTGTCAGATGTTCTTTCTTCAATAGCAAAGGTTCTATTTTCTACTGAAGTTAGTCTAACATTTAATTCTTGCATAGTCCCTCTCATATCATTGACTACAGATTTGAGATCTGTAACTTCCTTTTTGAGAGAATCTATTACTGTAATGATCGAGTCTTTCAACTCTTGGATTTTCTCCATTATTCCCTTCATTATCTCTTCTTTTAAGTCAATGTTACTTTTTGTTATCAGCACATTGACATATTGTTCTAGATTTTCATCCTGGTCCCTGGCCATAGCCCCCTTACCAGGGGAGTTTTGGGATTGATGTGACCCTCTTCAAGTTTGATTTCTCATGTTTGAAGAGATTCTTCTCTCTTATTTAGCAGGTGAAACTTTTTTGGGAGCAATACAAGTTCTGTGGTTCTTTTTCCTGTCTTTTGCCTTAAGGACTAAGATGTTGGATTTGGAGATCTGTCCCAACCCTTACTTGAAATGGGATTTTGTTAGGAGAGTTGATTTCAAAAGACAACCCCTTTAGTCTGAACTATTATTTGCCCTTACAGAATTCCAACACCTCATGCGCTAGTAGCAAAGTATCAATATGTACAATCAAAGCTTACAATAAACAGTAGTAAATTAGTTATTTAGCATACACTATAGTGGACTATTAAATTCAGCCTATGCAACTGGTGTTAGTGATAATCAATACTTTTGGTGATACTAGAAAATTAATATTACATATGTCAAATTTCAAGAACAAATATGTGTTACTAAGATTAACAATTACAGAAGCAATATTTACACGGTTTTAATAATGGGGGGTTAAAGTGAGTTAACTAATTTGGAGTCAGAAAGGGGGGTAATGCTGGTAAAATTAAGAGAGAAGTTTATATATACCAATTATGTACAGTGAGAAAGTGGAGGAGGTAAAGAATTTGCTGTAGAAAGAAAAAGAAAATGCTAAGTGGAAAACATTTGAAGAGAAAAGGAAATTAAAAAAGAAGAAATTTACTAAATTTAAAATAAAGGAGAAAAGAAAGAGGTAGAAAAGGAAGTAGAGATCCAAAGGGAAGCTAGGATAGGCCTAATATAGGAAGGGTAAAAGAGTTATTGCTAAAATTTGTGTTATTCCTAAAATTTAAGGGAAAAAATTCTCCCTGAGAATTATGCTTTTCAGGCATAAAATATTTCAAATACTATATGCACTTACCATAGTCCTTCTTCTCAAGAATGAGAGCAGGCCTAGACAGGATGGATAAGAGGGAATCAGAGATAAGCTAAATAGGGAAAAAAGGAAAAGAGAAAGAAACCTAACAACAGGCTATCAAAACAGTAAGAACTATTATTAATTTTTCCCCCTAAAAGGAGAGAGAACAATGAAAATAAAAAATAAAAAATAAAAATAAAAAATAAAAAATAAAATAAAATAAAACAAAATAAAGGAATAATAGGGGTTAACTGCCCCTCGAAGTTAGCATAACATGGAAGTAAAAGCAGCTAGAGTTTTTATGTATTGGAGAATCCGTAAACTCCACCAGATATCACCTTGGTACACAGCTAGAATATGAAATCGAAAGCAAAAAAAGGTAAAAAATACTCAATAGGGAAACCCTGGAAGTATAGATATTAGGAGTGTCTCTGGTCCTATCAGGGATTGGATCTTCTATTTCTGGCTGGATATGAAAGGTTTTATTTTTCAGTTGCGGCCTTCAGGGGATCTGAAAGTCAGAAGTTATTATGTTATCAGAGCTCCATCTGCTGGTAGTTGTCGAAAATGACTTCTGTGATCTTAGAGGTGGGGCTAGCTGGTCCGAGCTGGTAATGTCGTTCTGTCTATGGTGGAAGTGATTAACACAGAGCCGTTATCCCCGTTACTCCTCAGACCCAAACCCTTTATGAGAAAAGGATTCAGGGCCCGGTCCAAGCCTTCTGCTCCTGAATCAGCCTGTGATCAGCTGCTGGCTCCAGGCACAGTTTTATTCACCTATTTTGCAGACCTGTGGAGGGCAGGTCCAGACAGGGAGTGTGAGTTTATACATGGATGTTCTGCTCCCCAGCCCTCGGAGCTCCCACACCTTCTTCAGGGTCTGAGCCAAGCCTTCTGCTCGCGTTTCAGCCTGTGATCTCAGCTGTCTCCAGATGGAGTATTTAGAGCTTGCTTTGCAAACCTAAGGAGGTCTTGCCCTGATCGGGCAGGTATTATTACTATTAATAATAATCCAACAAGGGGTTAAAAGATGGATGCTCAGCTCCCACGCCCTTGCAGCTCCCGCACCTGCTTCTTCAGTGCAATCTGCTGCTCTGTGACTGTATGAAAGCAGTTTCCAGACGCTGATCTTGCTGTCAGAGAGAGAACAGGCCTGGGAAGGGATTTTGCTTGAATGATTTCTTTAAAGCAGTGTGGGTTTTCTGTGCCGATGTGATCCCAGGAGGTGGGTCCCCTCACTCCAGTTGCGGGTGGAATGTAAGCATGAGAGTGCTGTCAGCCTCAGCGGGCCAGCCGCAGCTGCTGCCACTTCTCAGCTGGGATGGAACAGAACAAAGAACCCCTGGTTGCTCCTAAGTCTCTGCTCCTCAAAACCACTGATAAGATTAGGACTGGTGCTTCATATTGCTATTCCCCCAAATGCACCTCAAAATACTGGAGAAAAGCTGGAGATTTCCTAATTGGTCATGGAGGTGCTGGGGAAGCCTTTTCTCTTCAGATCGCCATCTTGGATCCTCTCTCCTTAATGTATTTTGATTTGCATTTTTGTGATTACTAGTGATTTAGAACACTTTCTCATGTACTCATTGACTGGCTCAATTTCCTGTGTTGAGGAATTTCTATTTAACTCTTTGGCCCATTTATTGATTGTATTTTTTGTGTTTTTGGTATTAAGTTTTTTTAGTTCTTTCTAAATTCTGGATATTAGTCCCCTTTTGGAGGAATCACAGGTCAAGATTATCTCCCATTCTGTAGGTTCTCTCTTGTAAGTTTTGACCAATTCCTTGGCTGTGCAGAAGCTTTTTACTTAAATGGCATCTGACTATTTAATCTTTTTTTAGTTTTCCTGTAACTTTCTTTGTTCAGGCCCTTTGTTTTTATGTGGTGGTGGGGTTTGAACCTGCATACTGGTGCATGCTTGCAAGAACTCTAACTGCTGAATCACCACTCTAGCCCCTGATCATTTACTTAAATACTTTCATTTTAGGAGTCTTGTTGAGAAAGTCTTTGCCTACTCCCAAATGATGGAATGTTGGTCCTAACTTTCCTTCTAGCGGTTGTGTGGTAGGTAGTTTAATTCCTAGTTCCTTTATCCATTTCATTTTTTTTAAAGAGAGAGGGACAGTGAAAGAGCGAGAGAAAGAGAGAATCAATTTTATTTAGTTTTTCATGTGACCTTCGCTGCTCCAAAACTTCATTGTGCACATCATGCTGGGTTTCAAATTTGTGTATTAGTGCATGCTAGGCAAACTTCGTAACTGCTGAGCCACGGCTCCAGCCCTGATATATTGTGATTTACTGAAGGGTGAGAGATAAGGATCTAATTTCAAAGTCCTGAAAATGCTTGTCCAGTTTGTCCACCACCGTTTGTTGAACAGGCTCTTTCCTCTGTGTTATTTTTAGACTCCCTTTGTCAAATATCAGATGTTTAATAATTCGTGGGTTTGTCTCAGAGTCTTCTTTTCATTGGTCTTCACTCCTATTTTGATACCAATACCATGCTATTTTTGTTACTATAGCGCTATAGTATAGTTTTAGATCTGGTATTGCAAAACCACCTGTTTAGTCTTTCTTGCTCAGTAATGTTTTGACTATTCTGGGTTTCTTATTCTTTCATATGAATTTGAGAATTTATTTTTCTATATATGTAAAGAATGACATTGGCATTTTGATGGGGATTGCATTGAATCTATGTAGTGCTTTTTGGCAGAATGACCATTTTAATTATATTAATTCTGCCTAATGAAGAGCATGGAATGAATGCCTTTCCATCTTCTCAGATCTTCCAATTTCTTTCTTCAATATCCAATAATTTTCATTGTAGAGGTCTTTTACTTCCTTTGTTAGATTAATTACTATGTATTTTATTTTTTATGGATATTGTGAATGAGACATATTTCCTGATTTCTTCTTCTGCTTTGTTATTGTTACATATGGGAGAGCTATTGATTTATGGGTATTAATCTTGTAGCCTGCCACTTTGCTAAGCTTAAGTGTTTTCTGGTGGAGTTTTTTGGATCTTCCAGATATAGGATTATGTTGTTAGAATAAAAGGGATAGTTTGATTTCTTGTCTTCCTAATCTTATCCCTTTGATTTCATTCTCTTGCCTGATTGCTCTGGCTAGTGTCTCAAGAACTGTACTGAATAAAAGTGGTGAGATTGGACAGCCTTTTCTTATTCCCAAGTTTAGTGGAAATACTTTCAACTTTTCTCCATTTAGTATCATACTAGCTGAGGGTTTATCACATATGGCCTCTACATATTTAAGTTTCTTTGATCCCTATCTTCTCTAGAGTTTTGAGCCTAAATGGTTGCTGAATTTTATCAGTGGCATTTTCTGTATCAATTGAGATGATCATATGGTTTTTGTCCTTCATTCTGATTGATGAATGACATTTATTGATTTGTGTATATCGAACCAGCCTTGCATACCTGGAATGAATCCCATTTGATTGTGGTGAATTATCTTCTTGATGTGTTTTTGAATATGGTTTGCTAGAACCTTATTAAGGATTTTTGCACATATGTTCATCAGGGATATTGGTCTGTAGTTTTCCTTTTTTCTTTCTTTCTTTCCTTGTTTGTTTTTGATGTGCTTTTGTTGGGTTTTGGTATCAGAGTTATGGATGCCTCATAGAAATTGTTTGGAAGAGTTCCCTTCTTTTCAATTTCTTGGAATAGCTTAATAGGACAGGTGTTAGCTCCTCCTTGTAAGTGAGAAATTCACTGAGGAATCCATCAGGTCCTGGGCTTTTCTTCTTTGGTGGGCTTTTAATTGCTGTATGGATTTCATTCCCTGTTATTGGGCTTTTTATGATTTCCATATCATCCTGCAATAATTTTGGGATGTTGTATGTGTCTAGAAATTTGTCCATGTCTTCCAGATTGTTTCATTTAGAGGAGTGTAGTGTTTCACAATACATTCTTATAATTTGTTTATATCTGTAGGATCAATAGTGATTGATTCCTTTTCATTGGTTATTTTATTGATTTGCTTCATTTGCTTCCTTCTTTTATGAGATTGTCCAGGGGTCTATCAATTTAAAAAAACTTTTTTTTGAAGTACCAGGTCTTTGTTTCATCAATCTTTTTATTGGTTTTTTGTTCTTGATTTCATTGATATCAGTTCTGACCTTGATTATTTCCTGTCATCTACTGGATTTGGGATTAGATTGTTCTTCCTTTTGTAGTGATCTGAGGTAGAGCATAAGCTTATTTTTCTGGGAACTCTTCTCAATTTTTTTTTATAAAGAGAGAAGGACAGAGAGAGGGAGAGAGAGAGATAGAAAGAGAAAATCAATTTTTATTGAGTTTTTCACATGACTTTCATTGCTCTGACACTTAGTTGTGTACGTGGATGCTGGGGTTTGAACCTGTGTACTTGCACATGCCTGGCAAGTGCTGCAAGTGCTGTAACCACCAAGCCACTGCTCCAGCTCCCTCTCCTCATTTTTAATTTAGGCACCCAGTGCTATAAATTTTCCTCTTAGAAATGCTTTCATGCTGTTCCAGATGTTTTGATATGTAGTGTCTTCATTCTCATTCTCTTCCAAGAATTTCTTGATTTCTGCTCTCATGTCTTCTTGGATCCATTTCATTTAATAGGGTATTATTCAATCTCCATGTATATGTGTATTTTATATTATGTTATAATTTTTGCTATTAATTGCTAGTGTCTTCACATTATGATCTGAGGATACACGGAATAATATTTGCTTTTGTATATTTGCTACGATTTCCTTTGTGAACTAGAATATGATCTATTTTGGAGAAGGAACCATGTGTTGCTAAGAAGAAGGTATATTCAGCCAATTTGTGGTGCAATATTATATAGATGTGTGTTAAGTCCATTTGATTTATAGAGCTGTTTAGGCTAGAGATCTCTATTGTTTTTTTTGCCTTGATGATCTGTCTATTCGTAATAGAGGATTACTGAAGTCTCCCAGAATCATTGTGTTGTGGTCCACAGTGATTCTATGTCATGGAGTAATTTATGGGCATAATTGGGAGCATTGTTGTTTGGATAGTATATATTTACTATGGTTGTATCTTCCTGTTGTATTGTTACTTTGCTAATATGTAGTGCCCTTCTTTATATCTTCTGATTAGTTTATGTTTGACATCTACTTTGTTGGATATAAGTATTGCAACATAAGGTTCCTTTCTTAGGCCATATGCATGGTAGATTTTTTGACATCCTTTTACTGTCAATCTTTGGATGTCCTTGGCTGTAAGGTGGGTCAGCTTATTGTTGGATTTCATTTTTTGATCCAATCTCATAATCTGTATCTTTTGAGTGGTGTATTGCGAACCTTCACATTAAGTGTTAAAGTAGTAGTGTGGTTGTGGTTCATCGTAATTGCATTTCATTAGTAAGTTCACTGCTGTCTTGGTTGTCTATTGATAGGGTGTACCTTTATTGAATTTCCTCTGTGTGTTTTGAGTAGTGTTTGCTTGTTCTTCTATCTGAGGTTTATCTTTGAGGATTCTTTGTAAAGCTGGTTTTCTGTTCATGAATGCTGCATGCTTTGTCTTATCATGAAAAGTTCTTATTTCCCCCTCAAATTTGAAGCTGAGTTTTGCTGGGTATAGTATTCTTGGCTGCATGTTGTGTCTTTCAGATGTTAAAAGATCTCCTTCCAGCATCTTCTTGCTTTCAGATTCTGAGCTGAAAAGTCTGATGTGACTCTTATTGGTTTGCCTCTGAATGTGATTTGGCATTTCTCTTTTGCAGCTTTTAATATTCTTTCCTTGATATCCCTGTTGTACATTTTGAATCAGATGTGTTTTGGTGAACTTCTCATTTGATTAGGCCTGTTGGGTGTCCTATAAGCTTCCTGGTTGAGTATATCTGACTCTATTTTTATGTAGGAAAATTTTTCTTTAACTTTTTCATTGAGAATGCTCCTTATATCATTTGTTTGCATTTTGATTTCTTCCTGTATTCCAAATACTCTTAGATTGTTTCTTCTCATTTCATCCAGACATTTTGAAAATTGTGTTCATGTTCTGAATTTTTCTTTTTATCATCCATGTGCTCGAGGTTGCTCAGCCTTATCCTCATTGTCAGAAGTTCTGTGTTCAAGAGCTGAGGTTCTATTTTCTATAGAAGTTATTCTATTATTAAATCCATCCATCGCTTCTTTCATGTCATTGACTTCAGAGTTTAGCTCTGTTATTTCCTTTTTGAGTATATCCATATTTTTTATAATACAGTTTTTTATTTCTTGAGTTTTCTCACTTAGTCCCTTCATTAAATCTTTTTTTTAGTTCACTGTTTCTCTTAGATATCAGATCATTGATATTTTGTTCTACATTTTTATCCCACTCCCTGGCTGTGGACTCTCGCTGGGGAACTTGTGGTTTTGAGCTGAACTTTTTCTAGTTTGATTCCTCTTCTGTAAAAAGCTTCTTCTGGATCTTTGATTTGTGGTTCTCTTGCAGCAGTGGAGTTGTCCTGGAGTTTTGCTTTTTTTTTTTTTAATATGGTCATGGAGCCACATGCGAATCAGCATTCCTGCAGCTCACCATCTTGAAATACTCCTTGAATTTTGTTTTCTGATCCATTCTGTTCATTTGTGCCTTTTGATTGAGGAATTGAGTCCATTAATATTCAATATTAGTATGGATATATGTTTGTTGTTCACTGCCATCATGTTTTTTTTTTTGGTGTATTAAGTAATGTCTTACTTCTCATTTAGGAGATTATACTTTATACTCAGTTTGTGGGATTTGGAATTGTTTGTTTATTCCTCTGTATGAAGTTTGTCTTTCAGTATTCTTTGAAATGCTGGCTTTGTGCTCATGGATGCTTTTTGTTTATTCTTGTCATTGAATGTTTTATTTCTCCCTTCAATTTGAAACTGAGGTTTGATGGGTTTTATAAACTTGGTTGACAGTTGTTACCTTTCAGGGTTTGGAATGTCTCATTCCAGGCACTCCTTTCTTTCAGGGTCTGAGTTGAGAAATCTGAAGTGATCAGTTTTGGTTTGCCCCTAAATGTGAATTGGTGTTTTTCTTTCTTGCATTTCTTAATATTCTTTCCTTTTTTTCTCTATTATGCATTTTGAAACTAATGTGTCTCAGTGAATTTCTCATCTGATTAGGTCTATTTGGGGTCATATATGCCTTCTGTATGTGCATGTCTATCTAATTTCTGATTTGGGAGAAGTTTTCTGTAACTGTGTCATTGAAAATGCTCTTTATACCATTAGTTTGCACCTCCACATTCTCTTCTATGCCATTGATTCTCAGGTTTGTTCTCTTAATATCATCCCAGAGCTCTTGCATATTTTGTTCATTTTATATGATTTTTCCCCTTTACTCTTTTCTGTGTGTTCAAGACATTTTAACCTGTCTTCAATGTCAAAAGTTCTTTCTTCAAGAGCTGAGGTTTTATTTTCTATACATTGTAATGTGTGATGTCATCAAGTGAGTTTTTAAATTGGTTGATTATGTCTTTCATTTTGAGGGGTTCTTTTACATTTCTTTTCACGTATCTATTTGTTTGTTAAATTTGGTCTTTCATCTCCTGCAATTACTGTTTAGTTCATTCCTTAAATCTTGTTTTAATTCTTTGATCATTTTGGTAATCAGATTATTGTTAGTTTTATCTTGGCTTTCATCCAACTTCCTATCATTGGACTCCTTTGTTGGGGAAGTTGGGTTTTTTGGGGTTTGCAAGATTTGTTTGCCTGTTTCCTCATTGTTTGATGGATGTCTTCTTGCTTCCCAATTCAAGTGATTTCTTTTTCTTCTTATTTTGTGTGTGAGCCTTTGTGTGCAATTATTATTATTATTTTTTTGTTCTGAGGCTTTTTACTGGATTTGGTGTATGGGTCAGTCCCCGGGGAAGGACCCAAGATCCCTCTCTGGTTGTTCCTTCTTGGGGTCCTTGTTGATGGTTTGGTGTATCTCTTTCCTCCCTTATTTGAGTTGAGGTGCTGTTGGGAAGGTTGAGTTCAGCGGCAGAATATCTAACCTGTGAACTTTTTGTGTCTCTTTGGATTTCCTTTGCCTCATGAAATATGGGAAAAAAGCAGTAGGCACAGTCAATGTCCACAATAACAGCATTAAACTGGTTATTTAGTTCCTTTTATAACTATTACAGTGTTAATTGCCACCTATGATAGAAATGGTTTGGGTTAGCAACTACCTTTGCCAACAATAATATTTAACCATTATCTATATTAGACTTAAAAGCAAACAACAGTCATCAATTTTGGCACTCACAGCAGAAATGGTTACAGAGAATTAATGGTGGGAGTTTGAGTTGTATAAACTAATTAGAGCTAAGTGGTGATAAGATTATATAGACTTGTGGTGGGCCAAAGATGGTATGCTGAAAGGGAGCTGCTTCTCCTCTGGCTCCATGATTGGATGGAAATTCTCCAGGACAACTCCACTTCTACTAAGTGCATTTTGGGGACAATCATCACTGCAACTCAGGGATAGTTTGGGGAGTTGTTTGGACAATCAGAGATTTGGGGAACAGCGAGTGGAGAAGAGGTAGCATTTCCGGCCCTGTGGGGACACAACAGCTGTGGGTACTGCTGCCATTAATCCAAATCAGCATGGGGGAATGCATAACCTTACAGCTTTTCCACCACTGTGAAGCCATGTTTTATAAGGGATCATGCATCGGGCGCAATTACAGACACCTCTAAGTTATCTCCACTGCCTGAGGAGAGAACAGTGTCTCACAACTGCCTGCACAGAGGAGTCTAATGGAGAGGTCTGCCTTGCAGGAGTGCAGAGCACTCCTGCTTCTTAGTGCAGGCTCTTCTGCTTCTTAGTGCAGGCTCTTCTGCATCTGTGCCAGGACACAGCCAGTCTGCATGTGGAACCTGGGTTGGACCCAATCCCTGTTTTTCCCCAGCTGCCCACACAGGAGAGTCTATCTAGTGGAGAAGTCTGCCAGGTAGGAGTGCAGAGCAGGCTTCTTTGTGCAGGCTCTTCTGTATCTGCACCAGGACACAGCGAGTTCTCAGGTGGAACCAGGAAGAGGAGGGGTGGATCTAGTCCAATCCTCATTTTGATTCACGAGTCTCCCAACAGCTCCTCGGTCCCCGGATTAAGAGGGTCAGGAGTTTGGTCAGGCAGAAAATAGTCTGTCCTAGAGTGCATCTCAGATGGCACTGACTCTACTCTCACAGTAGAGTTGCTGTTATTTTTCTTATTTTTAACTTTTCAACATTTTTTATGCTTTTTATCTCTATTATTACTGAAATTGGTGTTCTTGGATGTATATATTTCTTTGTTCATTTGTTTGTATAGGTGGTTGGTTTCTACTGTCACTGTGTCTTCTAGAGCTCGACTGCTATCTCCATAGCATTGCACTCTGACCACAGAAATTCTTCATGATAGCAAACTAGCCCTCAGAGGACCATGCCTCATACTAATCTCTTTTCCCTTGTACTCTGTCAATTCCTAAACTATATGCTATTCTTTCATTCTCACTCAAAGTCTTTACCCCACTCACATCCCATTTCTATAATTTCCTTATTCTTAATTGAATAGCCTACACCATGCTAATACCTTGTAGCTCTTCATTCTAAGTCACAAGTTCCACACTACCTCCCTACCCCACTTCTCCCCACCAATAGAGACCTACTAACTGAACAGAAGATCATTCTTGAAAACAGGTATTTGCTGGCTATCTTAATATATTGTGAGAGCTCTCATGGATGATAACTGCTCCTATAGGTACTAATCATCATTATAACTGTTTTAGTTGAAACTGTCTGGTATATGCACCTAAATGCTCACAATTCTTCACTGATTGGTCTAGCAACTATTGATCTTTGCTATCCAAATATCACCTCATCCTAATGAAGGAAAGACATAAGAAGCTCCAATAACCCCTACCAGAGTAATAGTCACTGTCAGTCTTCAAGCCACATCCCCTGTGTCTGAAAATGAGAAAAAGGGGAAATAACTCCCCTCCTCAACCTCACAGCTCTTCATTCAAGGAGTCAATTGTTGGAGTCCTAGATGAAAACCAAGAAAAATGTATCAACATTATGATTAGTAATTCAATCAAAAAGTTGAAAGAAGAATTAAGGAAAGAGAACAGAGACCAGTTTCAAATGATAAGGGACAACTTATATAAAGAAATAAGGGAACAATTTCATGAGATGAAAGACCATATTTATAGAGTTAGACACCCTGAAAAGAGATGTAGCAGAGCTCTCAGAATTGAAAAATTCTGAGAAAATTTTGTGAACAAAATCAAATATTCATTGGAAGATAATAATACCAGAGTAACCTCAAGAGAAAATAGAACTTCAGCTCTTGAAATATGTACATCAGATAATGAAGACAGCCTGAGCAATGTTGAGTTCAAGGAAGGTAGACAAGAAAAGAAACTTCTTGTACATGACCAGATCTTCAAAGTAATATTTGATGAGATGAGAAGAAATAACTTGAGAGTAATTGGGCTTGAAGAAAACATCGAACAACAAACAGGGGGCATTAAGAATCTTGTAAGTGCAATTGCCAAAGAGAATTTTCCTCATATCAGAATTGACCCAGAATACCAAATCCAAGATGCCTGTAGGCCACAAAACAGACCTAACCAAATGAGAAACTCACCAAGACATATCATATATAAAATGAATAACAGAGAAATTAAAGAGAGAATTCTAAAAGCATCTAGGGAAAAACCCCAAATCACGTTCAGAGGCAGATCAGTTAGAATCACTATGGATTTTTCAGATCAGACAATGAAGGCCAGAAGAGCTTGGAACAAAAATTTTCAAATCTTAAAAGAAAACAGTTTTCTGCCAAAGATAATATACCCTGCAAAACTCAGCTTTAAGTGTGATGGAGGAATTAAATACTTCAATGATAAATTCAAGCTAGCAAGATACATGAACACAAACCCTGCATTACAGAATATTCTCAGACATTCTTCATTCAGAAGAACATGCTAATAATTCTCTAAACCCTTAGACATGAGAGTGTCTATAACCACAATACACACCAAAAGAGATCCAAGATGGCACAAAACATAGCAATAGTCACAAAGTTTGAGACATAGATTCTCATATTTATCCTAACTCTGAATGTAAATGGTCTAATGCCCCAATTAAAAGACACAGATTGGCTTACTGGATCAAAAAAACCAAATCCAATGAAATGTTATCTACAGGAGGCACACCTCACACTCAAAAATAGATGCAGACTGAAGGTGAAAGGTTGACAAAATGCCCACCACACCTGTGGTCCAAAAAAGCAAGATGGCATTGTGAGAGGTATTTCTGATCACCTCTTAGATACTGCTGAAGAATTGAGGTGGGAAACCAGTGGACTCAAGGCAAGACTGCACAAGAGTGCCCATGACACTCTTTGCAGCTTGCTTTTTTTTTTTTTTAAGAGAGGACAGTGAGAGAGAGACAGAAAGCATCATTTTTTTATTTAGTTTTTTACATGGCTTTCTTTAGCTGTGTACATGGGTGCTGGGGTTTTAACCTGTGTACTTGCCATGCTGGGCAAGCATTGTAACCACTGAGCCACCGCTCTAGCCCCTCTGTGCTATTTATTTCTTAGGATAGCTCACAAGTTAGTGGTGATAGTTTATAGTTCAGTTGTGAAAGTTTACAATTCAGCAAGCAATGAAACATTGGCAGTTTGTAGCTTTTGTCTGAGTAACACTTTTGTCTATCTATACCAGATGTCTTGCATCTCTACTTCTGAGAGTCTATATCCGTCATTTAATCATAAATTCAGGTCACATAACATCTTTATCCTTTTTCTCTTCAGATGTCTTACTCCTTTCACCCAAATATGAATTCCTATTATTGAATAATATTGTTATCTTCACATGGGAGTGTTAGAATGAACACAGGTGTACCTTTTAAGGTCTAAGTTCTCAGGTGTTCCTGAGAATTTCATCCCATGACTATGTTAACCCTATCTTCACATGTGAGTTGACCAGCCACAGGCATTCCTGTTGAGGTCTAAGTTCTCAGGCATTCCTGAGAATTTCATCCCATGACTATGTCTTCATCATCATATGTTAACCCTTCAGAGGACTTGCTTTTATTCCATCATATATATTATCCTACATGGCATGGTGATCCTAATATCTGACAAAATTAGTTTCGATCTAAAACTAGTCAGGAAGGATAAAGTTGGACACTACATCATACTAGAAGAGACAATTCATCAAGAAGACATAACAACAATTAACATTTATGCCTCCAATTACAACTCCCCCAAATATATGGAAAAAAATACTCAAGGACATTAAATCCCTCATTGATATCAACCCAATAATACTGGGGGATGTCAATATACTGTTATCAACATTAGACAGATCATCAAAACAAGAAATCAACAAAGATATCTCCAATCTGAACAACTCTATTAAGCAATTGTGCTTAACAGACATCTACAGAATATTCCATCTTAAATTGGCTGCATTTACCTTCTCAGCAGCTCGCAGATCCTTCTCTAAAATAGACCACATCTTAGTCCACCGGGCTAACCTTAAGAAATACAAAAAAGTTGATATAGTCCCATGTATCCTGTCAGACCACAATGCTATGATCTTAGCAATCAACAGCAAGAAAAACAACAGAAACTAGTCAAATACTTGGAAATTGAATAATACCCTCTTAAACGAAGAAGAATGGATGAAAGAGGAAATGAGAGCAGAAATCAAGAAATTCTTGGAAATGAATGAGAATGATGAAACAACATATAGAAGTCTCTGGTATAGTATGAAAGCATTGTTTTTTGAAAGAAGCAATCTTTATTTAGCTTTTAATGTTTCTTTCATTCCTCAGACACTGTTGTGTACATGGTGCTGGGGTTTGAACTCATGTCCTTGTGCTTGCCAGGCAAATGCTATAACCACTGAGCCACCTCTTCTGCCCATGAAAGCATTCTTAAAAGGTAAATTTATAGCAGTGAGTACATACATCAAAAATAAGGATAGAGCCCAAATAGTCTTATGTTCCAACTCAAACTCCTGCAGAAAGAGGAACAATCACATCCCAAAGCTAACAGAAGACAGGAAATAACTAAAATCAGAGGTGAAATCAATGAAATTGAGAACAAAAAAAATACAAATTATCAATAAAACAGAGAGTTGGTTCTTTGAAAAAATAAACAGGATTGACAGATCCCTTGCCAACTTCATCAAAATGAAGAATGAAGTGAAGCAAATCAATAAAATTAAAAATGAAAATGAAGACATCACCACAAGACTCAACCAAAATCCAGAAGATTAATCAGATCTTGTTTTGAAATGTTATACTCTGCCAAGTTTGATAATCTGGAAGATATGGACAGATAGTTGGCCATGCACGACATACCCATAGTAACACCAGAGGACATTGAAAATCTAAACCAACATATCTCAGGTAGCAAAATCAAAGCAGCAATCACAGATTTTCCAAAAAAGAAAAGCCTAAGACCTGATGGATTCATGGTAGAATTCTACCAATTCTTTACAGAAGAATTAACACAGATTCTCTATAAGCTTTTCCATGAAATTGAAAGGTTTGGAGCACTCCCAAACACTTTTTATGAAGCAAAAATAACACTGATACCAAAGTCCAACAAAGACACATCAAGAAAAGAAAACTACAGACCAATTTCCCTGATGAACATAGATGTAAAAATCCTTAGTAAAATTCTAGCTAATCGGATCCAAAAGTACATTAAGAAGATAATACATCATGATCAGCTGTGCTTAATTCAAGAAAAACAGGGCTGGTTCAACATAATCAAATCAATAAATGTAATTCACCACTTAAACAGAATTAAAAATAAAAATCATATAATCATCTCAATTGACATGGAAAAGGCATTTGATAAAATTCAATACCCGTTTATGCTCAAAACCCTGGAGAAGATAGGGATCAAGGGAAGATACTTTAACTATGTAAGATCCATTTAGGAAAGACCCATAGCCAACATTATGCTCAATGGAGAAAGACTGAAAGCATTCCAACTGAATTTAGGAATAAGACAAGGTTGTCCACTTTTACCACTCTTGTTCAATATAGTCCTTGAAACCCTTGCCAGAGCTATCAGACAAGGGAAGGAAATCAAAGAAATTCAAATAGGAAAAGAGGAAGTCAGATTGTCTCTATTTGCAGATGACATGATCCACTACCTAGAAGACCCAATAAGCTTGAGCAGAAGACTTCTAGAGCTTATAAACGATTTCAAGCAAAGTGGCTGGCTATAAGATCAACACCAATAAATCGTTAGCTTTCCTATAGTCCAGCAACAAGTCCACTGAAGAAGAAATCAGGAAATCTGTCCTATTCACCATCTCCTCCAAAAAAATAAAATACTTGGGCATAAATCTTACAAAGGATATTAAGGATCTCTACAAGAAAAACTATCGAACTTTAAAAAAAGAAATTGCAGAATGTCTGAGTAGATGGAAAAACATCCCATTTTCATGGTTAGGAAGAATCAATATAATTAAAAAGGCTATTCTACCCAAACCCCTATAGAGATTTAATGCAATCCTTATCAAGATACCAATATCATTCTTCACAGATATAGAAAAAGCAATTCTCAAATTTGTATGGAATAACAGAAGATGCAGAATAGCCAAAACATTACTCAGCAAGAAGGAGGAAGCAGGTGGTATCTCAATCCCTGATCTGAAATTATACTATAGGGCTATAGTAACAAAAACAGCATGGTATTGTTATGAAAACAGAATTGAAGACCAATGGAATAGAATAGAGGATTCTGAGACGAACCCTCATACCTTTAACTATCTGATATTTGATAAAGGGGGCAAAAGCATAGTGTGGAAGAGGGATGGCCTGTTCAACAAATGGTGTTGGACAAATCGGACAGCCATATGTAGATAGCTGAAATTGGATCCTTACCTTTCACCCTGCACAAAAATTAAATCAAAATAGTTCAAAGATCTGGATATTAAGCCAGAAACTTTACAATTGCTTGAAAAAGATGTAGGATCAACACTACATAACATAGGGGTCTGCACCACCTTCCTTAAGAAGACTCCCATGGTACAAGCAGTAAAGTGAAGAATAAATGAATGGGATGCAATTAAACCAAAAAGCATTTGAACAGCTAAAGATTTAGTCAAGAGTCTCAAGAGGGAACCTGCAGAATGGGAGAAAATCTTTGCCTGATACACCTCAGGCAGAGGGCTAATGTCCAGAATGTGCAAAGAACTAATAAAATTAAACACCACACTCACAAATAATCCAATGAATAAATGGGCTACAGAACTAAAAAGAACCTTCTTAATGAAGGAAGTCCAAAAAGCCATAAACATATGGGAAAATGCTCTGCATCACTAGCAATAAGAGAAATGCAAATCAAAACTTCACTGATATTCCACTGCACTCTGGTCGGAGTGGCAAAAATGAAGAATATGAATGACAGATTCTGGAGGGGAATGTGGGAAAAAAGGAACACTGTCACATTGATGATGGGAGTGTAAACTGGTCAAGCCACTCTGGAAAGCAGCGTGGGGACGCCTCAAAAAATTAGGTCTGGAACCGCCTTATGACCCCAGCTATCCCATTCCAGGGTATTTTCCCAAAAGAGCTAGAATTGGCATATTATAGAGATTCAGCTTCTTCAATGTTTATAGCAGCTTAATTTACTAAAGCTAAATTATGGAATTAACCCAGATGCCCCTCACTTGATGAGTGGATTCAAAAACTTTGGTACACATATACGATGGAATACTACTCAGCTATTAGAGAAAGCACTATTATGGCATTTGCAGCCAAATGGATATAGATGGAAAAAATTATGCTAAGTGAAATATCCCAAACTCAGAGACTCAAGGGGCAAATGTTTTCTCTCATTTGTGGATGATAGAATATAATCAGAAACAGTATGATAGATGGCTAAACTAATAATTATCTCAACATTTATGAATTTTTACACGATCGGGGAACCTTGCCTAGGATGCTGGGGGATGCAGGGAGGGGGACAGGGGGTGGGAGTGAATAGGACAGATATCAAGGAGACCAGAGGGAGGGAATATAGGGGAATCAACTCAGAGGGGGACCTTTGACTTCCATGAGAAGTCCAATCAACACGAGGGTTTAATAGGTGGAAACATTCCACACATGGGGAACCCAAGTGTGGAAACCATGGAATTGCATCTGCCTTGGCTTGTTCTGTCATTATACATTTGTTCTTGATTGTTTGATAATGATTCCCTCCTATTTATAAAACCTTATTTAACGAATAAAAAAATAAAATGACAGGCAATGTAGCCTAAGAATGAAAAAAAGAGATTATATACACTTGAAAAAGTGAATGTGAAAGGAAAGTAGAGAGGATCTTATAATTTTGGATCATGAACAGAGAGAAATAGAGAAGATGTAGGATGTGATGATTTAAATAAATAGAGAGAATGGACTGGAGTGGTGACTCAGTGGTAGAGTGCTTATCTGGCATGTGTGAGGACCCAGGTTCTAACCCCAGCAGCACATCCCAGCTATGTGTTAAGAGAAATGAAAACTGGATGAGAATATAAATAAAGTAGATTTTTATTTCTCTCCCTCTCTTTCTCTCTCTTTTTTAAAAAAGGGGCATGGGTGGGAAATAGAGGTACCAAAGTAAAGGAAGGATGAAAGAGAGTAATAGAATTTGGCTGTTACGAGAAGGAAAGATATAAGGAAAAAGCAGAGACAGCTAAGACATAATACAAACCAAAACCAAAATTTACTGATAAAAAACCCAACCCTCAGTAGGCAGGGCAAGGAAAAATATTACATTGAAGAATATGTTTGATATGAAGAGATGATAGAGAAAAGAAAGGGGGAAAAACCCCAGGTAGTATGTCTATGTGTATATGTCCATGAACCAATCAGTGAACCTGACTACACACAAAAACAAAAGTAAAAAAAATCAAAACATAATAATAAAAAAAACTTTATGGATAAGTGAAACTATTCACACTGAGATTGTTGCTTTACACCATGGGAGCAGATGTTTACTGTCCACCTGGGTTTTCTTTTTATAGTCCCTCAGTCTGGAATGATGTACTACTCTCTGAGTGTGGGGCTTTGCAGGATTCTCAGAGTGGAGGTCTGAAAGGCAGGACTAGTGACTAGTTCAGTCTCAGGGGCTTTTCTTGGTGGAGACTGTCCCAAAGGGGAGCTGAGGGTTTGGCCTTTGACTGCCTCCATTGGGAATCTGAGAATTAGCAATCTTCCTCAGCTTCCAACTGCGAGGCTCAAGAGCAATGGAAGGTCTCCTTCCCGTGTTCATAAGCACAGTCCTGGGCTCTGTCTCTGATTTTTCTCATTGGACCTCAAAAGCTTTGGTTTGCCCTTAAGCCCACCTACTAGAGGGAGGGCGAAGGAGTTCGGCTGGACTCCCGTTTGCTCACTGAACCAAAAGCCCGCTGGGCTAAATAAGCAATGGTCCAGTCCAGAGCCCATTCTGCTAGAATCACGAACTCGGGACTGCGGCAGGTTCCTGGGTAGATTGCCAAGTCGCTCCTGAGTCCCTCTTGCCGGACAAGCTGCTCAAAAAGGCTACTGCACCTTCTCCTGTGGTCAACTGAGAGACACTATGCTGTCCTCAAGTATTAGAGGTGTCTCGGGATAAGCAAAGAGCTCAGTTTATCTCCAATCTGGGCC
The DNA here is from genome assembly GCA_004027875.1 of Aplodontia rufa. Classification (NCBI taxonomy): domain Eukaryota; kingdom Metazoa; phylum Chordata; class Mammalia; order Rodentia; family Aplodontiidae; genus Aplodontia; species Aplodontia rufa. The sequence continues at coordinate 2,714 of PVKS010023861.1, read as the reverse complement.
AAATCCAATCCCGCTGTATCTTTGTGTTCCTCCCTTATCTATACCAATTTGGTGCCTTTGTGGCTGCCATAATTGCTACAGGCTGGACTCACTGGACCCACCAAGGTCAAGTGCAATGCCTCTTCACCTGATCATGCTCCTCCTAAATTTCTGAGTCTCTGAGCATCTCCAACTGTCCAACACTGATTTCCAGTAAAGATAGGATCCTCGCTCACCTTGTGGTACCGTGGGTAGCACTCCTGGCGTTTGTGTCATGGGTTATGGAGCCAGAACAAAAGCTGCCTCACTGCAGCCCGCCATATGGATCCCCAACTGGCCTAACCTTTTGAAGTGAATAATATCTTGTGGATTTACTCAGTTTTTTTTTTTTGTCAATGATTTCCTTCTTTTTATGTCATAATTTTTTCACCTAGCTAATTTTAATTATATTTTAATCAATTCTCTAAGAGTTTATATTTTAGGGGTGAGTACTCAATGGAATATTGGCAGTAATGAGGTAAATTTTATAAGTTTGTCAGATATTTCATTGTGGAGACAAAATAAATGTTCATTTACTCATGTAAGGGTTTTTCAAACATTCACTGATTGACTACACATATCATACATAATGCTAGGTGCTGGTAATATATAGAAGACAGATTACTGCCTCCTGAGATTTATAATTTTAACAGGGAAGTAATGAATGAAATTTGGTACAGTTCAGTTGTAAAATGATATCTTACAGCCATAATAAAATGTTGACTGGTAGTCAAAACAGGTCTTTGGAGGGAATAGGGGAAAAAGTTGAACAAGTTGAACATGACTTTGAATAACAGTTCACTAAGTAGTTAAAAGAATGGGAAAAAAACAGTCTGAGAAAACCATATGAATGAAGACTTTGAGGTTTTTAGTAGCATGGTATGTTCAGGGAAGTACAGAATTCTTTGAAATATTATAAGTACAGGATCTAAGGGAGAGCAGTAGGAGTAGCAAGAGTTAAGGGCTATATTTTGGAGAGCCCTGACATCATACAAATTCTTTCTGAAAGTACTGAATGAAAGGAGACAATTAAATGCTTCCCTGTCTTAATTTGGTAATTAATCTCAAAAGTATCATTGAAACTGCTTTCCCCCCTTTTTCCATGTAGCATTGTATTGTATACATTGTCCTGCTATGTAACCTGCATAATTAATGTATTTAAACAAGGCACAAGTAATGTGGAGATAAGGCAGGAGTTTCAAGGAATGAAGCAAGGAAAAGTTATTGGAAAATAAAACATTTGTTTGTGTATGGCAGATATTATAACAGCATTTGTTTCTTTTTGGGTTAATATTATTTGCTTTAGTAAACAAGATTCATATGAGAGAAAATCCTTGCTTCTTATAATAGCTTTAATAGTAATAGTATATATTCTCATATTTTATGAGTTAAGATTTCATTTCACTCTTTTCAGTTACTTTTACTAAACATACTTTTTAGTTTATATTATGAAATTCGTTAGGTCAATATTTAATAGTTGCCTTCTTGAAAATTTTAATATATATATTTTTTCATTCTCTTTCCATTTGCCTTTGAATAAAAATTGTAAAATATTGTCCTTAAAGAAAATTTTAAGAGCACCTACAGTTACCAGAAGTGTTGATGTTCCTTCAATTCCCTGTGGACAGTCATATGGTTATCATATTAATGAGGATGGCAGTATTGTAAAACGCTTTCCACCTGCTAGTGACCACACACTAGGGCCAGCATACTACAAACCTCAATTTGTAAGTATAATGGATTTCAGAATGAAATGACAATTGGAAGTTCTTTTATGGTTATATATGTTTTAATTCATTCAACACTAATGGCATTAACCAAATAGACCCTCAAGTTTCAGTGGCTTCATGCAGTAGAATTTCTTTTTCTCATGCATATAAGTTATCTACATTTACCTGGCAGAAAAAGATGATGGATGATGAATGAAAAGTTTCTGTAGGCAAGGCATGAGAGGTAATGCTGTCACATAGCTGTACTTAACTAACATGGAGGCAGGAAAACAGTCTCACTGGTTGAAAATCAGGAGGCAAAATAAAGAGGTGTAAATTATTAGAAGTTCTTGTCACATTACAAAATAAAGCTATTCTTTTCCTGAATTTGAAAAAGCCCATGAGCATTTGATTTATAAAATAATTTTAATTTAATAATATAAGTGTAGTTTATTCCACAAATAATTGTAAAAAATATAAGGAGTTTCTTTCTCATTGAAATATCAAGTATAGCAGAACTATTTTGTTGTGAGCTTAAATTTCAACCTATCCAGTCTTTTTTTTGTTTGTTTTTAATTTTATTTATTTATTTATTAGAAGTATATAGAGATACAGTTGAGGGGGAAACATTATCAAAACAGTAGCAATCAATGTATATAAACTTTGTTATCCAGGGGTAATGCCAAAACATGGATGACTACCTTGGGTTTTACCTGTTGCTGTTTCCCCCAGAAGAACTCATGCGTTAAATGGGTAGCTCGTGGAGGAATGACATCGGCTTCTGGGATGGTTCCCCCATCTTCCCAATCTCCAGACTCCTATGAGTTCTTCATATGCCCTCCCCCCTCCCCATCCCCCTCCCTACACCTCCAGGTATCCTAGAGAGCCATCTCCCTATTACTGTGAAAGTCATTCAATTTGAAGTTTGGTTAGGTTAGCCGTCTGCCCTACTGCTTCCCCATAAATTCTAGCATCAACAGATGAGAG